>JADLZN010001806.1:0-80282 GCA_018155175.1 Sinocyclocheilus anophthalmus | reverse complement strand
TAGATGGGGTGTTTGTATTCGGGGACCCAGAAGTGTCTGTGGTGGCACTAGGCTCCGATGTTTTTGATATCTTTCGCTTATCTAATGCACTGACTTCAAAGGGCTGGAATCTCAACACACTGCAGTTCCCATCTAGGTATGGTTAAAAAAACAAAATGTGTTCAACGTGGAAATGTGCAGGTTATGCAAACTAATGTAATATCTCTAAAACAAACGGAAAGGTAGTTAGGTTAGGAACAATTCAAATAGATCAGTATTATTTGTTATTATGTATAGGCATCAATTTTAAGCAGTGGTCTGATAAGTTGTTCCTTAGATCATTGTTCGTGGCTCTTTTGTTCTCTTTCAGCATCCATATTTGTGTCACAATGCTGCACACACAGCCTGGTGTAGCTGAGCAGTTCATTAGTGATGTGAAGAGAGAAGTAGCCATTATCATGAAGAATCCTAAAGAGAAGACTACAGGAATGGTGAGTTTCCTTCTCATTAAATATACTATTCACTTGTAGTTTCACTATGAAGTTAACCCAAAAAAAACATTGTTCAAAAGTTTCTTATGCTCACCAAACCTGCATTTATTCGATCAAAAATAAAGTAACAGTAGGGTGTCTTGCATGAAGGAGAATGTTCACTGTAAAGTCTTTACGGTCACTTTGATCAGTTAATGCATGCAACTTGAAAACAATTTTTTTTAAAACTTGGTTTTAATTTAATACAACTAGTTTGCATGCCACACAGTGACAAAAGTCACTTCTAACAGCTGTATGCATTTAACTGATTTTGTCCAAACCAAATTCTATTTAGAGTGTCATTTGGTTGAACTTCACATTTCCAGTTTTATATATATAATAATATATATATATATATATATAATATATATATAGATTTTGTCCGGCTAGTGTTAACATAAGAAACACAGATGGAGTAAAATCCTTACTTGCACTCTGTCCACTTCAGCTATTGTACAGGAATAATCCCATCTGATAAACCATAATGAAATAACTCTGAATTAACTTCCCCTTTATGTTGTAGGGAGCCATCTATGGCATGGCCCAGTCCATTCCTGACCGATCGATGGTGGCTGAGGTCTCACAGGGCTTTTTGGACTGCCTCTATAGCACTGAGGTGCCCAAGATACAGAGCAAGCACCACAAAAACCATAAGAACCACTTGAATGGCAACTCCAAAGCACACTGAGATTGACTGTTGGGGTCGCCACCCATAGCTGGCTGAAGGGATGTTCACCACAATCTTCTACAATGTTCACATTCATTTACTTCATTAAGTCATCTATCTACAACTAACTATTTTATGTATAAGCCATAGTCACCTGACATTTTGGGATTTGTGACTAAGGAGTAACAGTATGTAAGGCTGTAGAGACAGCTGCCCAAATATTGATGAGTCTGTGAAGGGTCTGCGACTTATACATTTAATTTTGGTGACCAGTGAGTGCAGTTTTACTTGTTTCATTTCTTACATTTCTTATTTTTATGACCAGTGCACACCATATGTGTTTGATTGCATTTCCACTATTATCTTTGGAAGTGTTTTCTGCCACTTAAACCTCAGGATACCAGGGCATAATGTTGTCACATTGATTTGACATTTTACATGTTATTGAAAAGCTGTTTCCAGGAATTAAATAATGCAGATTAGACCAAAATCCATAATACTATCAACATGGATAAGCCATGGGTGTTATTATTTGAAATATTCCCATTAGCTCCTTCACAATAGAAAACATCCACAGGCCATTTAGGATAGTAGTACTGCACAGGTGAACCTGTCTAGCAAATGTTTAATTATATTTCATTTTAAATTCCCTATAATGAGGATAGATTTGATGATCCAGTTTCAAAACATTATTCTTATTTAAGAGAAAATATCTCTAATTTTAAGTTACCTATGGAAAATGATATCAGTAACAATTCCAACCACCAGGTTGTGAAGTTTAACCATATTTCCAGGTTCAAATTCCCATCCATTTGGGTTTTCAATTATCACATTTCACCCTATCTACCTCAGATCTAAAAAAAAAAAAAAATTGTGCACATAATCATTATTGGTTTCCCTTAAATCTAAATCCTGAAAAATGTCACGTAAGTGGGCATTTTGATCATCAGTCAATGTCATGCTCCAGGTTATGGTACTCATTGACAACAGTTTTCAGAGAGTCAAAGACCCCCTTGATTCATGAGTTGTTCTTTTGTGTGTTGTATTTGTTTGGGATCTTTGTTCCAGCTTAACTCAACTGAATGATAGCTAAGGCCTGGAACAGCAAGAAGGGAAATTAATTTGTGCATGAAGTCTGTGATATGAGGAAGTGATGACATGGTACCATGGAAACATCACACCAAATCTTGTCAGCGGTGTAATCCCTTAAGCACTCATAATATTTGTGACCACAATTGTGTTTTATATTTTAAATCACTAATATAATGTCTCATATTTCAGTGAGTGTTTTTTAATTCAGTAATTTCCATGTACTTTTTTTAACCTCTTTTTGGTTTGCTTCAAGTAGGCGGTAGGACAGTTTTCTTCTGTATACCACTGTAGTACAGTGTAGTCTCAAGAACTGTAACATGCCTTAGGCTAGGACATAGATGTGGATATGTCTTCTAACAGTTACCCTACTTTCCTAAATGAAGCATTTCAATGTTTTTATGCAATAATCTGTAATTACTGTAACTACTGAAACTGTGGCACCTTGATCTGAATTTTTTGAAGCATTACATGACCTCTATGGTTATGGTTATATAAAGCATAAAACTAACAGCATTCACCTAAATGCCTTCCACTGACATCAGGGTGTGTGCGCTATTAGGTTAACAGTAGCTACATCAGCCTCAGGGACTAGGCCCTTACCACATCATGCAATCCATTTCAATTTTGTCCTGTTTTTGTTGTTCATATATAAATCAATAAACTTTGTCTTGAAATAAATATGCTGGTCCGCAATAGATTTACTTTTCACTGTTTTACTGAATAAGGGGCCGTTCACTCAGAACTTGTTTTTGCATTCACTGCACTACCTTTTTATTATTTTTCTATGAAAACGTGCTTGACAGATGCATTGAGCTTCTGTCTTTTGCAGCTTTCTAAAAACATGACGTTCAATTTAACAGTTCTACTTTTAAAAAGCGTAAAAAAAGTATTTCTTGGCGCCGATAGCCTTGAGGTCAGCATGCTGACAAACATTGCCGTTGCGCTGTGGGCGTCCTGAGTTCGATCTGGTGGACCTTTCCTGCTCCCACTTCACTTCCTGTAATTACACTGTCCTATCTAAGGCAAAATGCCAAAAATAAATATTTTTTAAAAAGTATATATTTTTTTCCTTTGCGTCTCGTTTAAATGCAAAAACATAACTGTCGTTCATGCAAAACAGCACTACAAAATGGAAAATAATGCAATGCCTGGAAAACCTGCATGCAATTAGGTGCAAACTTCGTCACTCTCGAGCACATTTACAAAAACATATTTCATGTAAATCAGTCCATATGTTTACACAAGTTCAACATGTTTTGAGGCCCTGTGTTCTTTTTTTTTGCGTTTTTTTAGAGCTGCTGTCTTAAATCCAAAAAGACTTTTGTGCCATCATTGATTAAACAGTAGGCAAGTGCTTTGACAGATGATACATTGACCTCAGTGTCAAAGTTGGCAAATATTCAGTTTAATACAATTCACTGAGGCACTAACCATGTCATCGCTGGATTACATCAAATGGAAATAAAGGCACCATATATTTACTTTAAAAAAAGATTTTAAGCCATAGAAAACAGTAAGGTAATAGTGCTTGACCGGTCTCGTTAGTGTGCTAGCAATTCTCATTTCTGATCTGTAGTACGTTTATGTATTGTGTGAATGTAAAATGATTTAAAAAGAAGAAATTTCTCCTGACTGATCCATTAATACTTATTGGGAAATTATTAGGCGTAACAGGCAGACTACACACAGTCAAAACTGATAGGGTGATAACAGTGGTAAATGAAGTTTTTTTTACAATATTTTTGGTTTTACAGGCTACAGAGGTCAACTGACAAGCAGGGTCCATTCAGAGGACAGAGGCTTGATCTATAAAGGTTGCAAGTGTTATGTCACGCTGTGAGAGTCCTCCACATTCATGAGTACTGAGGGTGATCTGAACCTACCAGAGAGAAAACAAGCAGATGCTCAATAGAATTAAATTAATACACATTCCTAGTCTTATTGACAATTAACCAGTTCATGTTTTTCAAAATGTAATGTTTCTTCTCTGAAACTTTTTGTCTCTTTTGTATTTGTAAAAAACAAACAAAATGTTTTTTCTTCTAAATTATACAATGTACTATGTTATTTATTAATTATTTTCTGAATTACATTTTTAGAAGAATACTAAATATCAATCGTTTATAATTAACATTATATTTTCAAAATAAACACACTACTGCAATCACAGCCATGACCCTCAATGTATTAAAAAACGGTACACTGATGAACGTATTATGTATTTACCTTATTATACACATTAAACCATTCAGGGTGATGATCCATTTTCTCAGCCTGTAGTGCTACTCTGGACATGAACCCAAAAGCCTAATGGGGAAAGAGCATGTCCTAGCATTGTGCATACAGTACATAAAAGTATGATGCAAGCTGCATGTATATGAATTGTGAAGTATATAACTAGATGAAGTGGATAGTTGAAGAGGTTATTACTGGTTTGAAGTCTTTGAAGAGGAACTCTTTGTAAATGGCATCTCTCCCCACCACCTCCACCCACTGAGCGTTCCTCATCATGGGCAGGATGTGCTCCCTCTCCTCCATAGTAAGAGTCTGGATCTTCCCAGCCTGAGTGTTTAAAACAGTTCTCATTAGAAAATATCCTTTAATTTTATGTATGTGGGTTTTGTTGTGCTTTGGATAAAAAAAAAAAAAAAAAAAAGGTTCCAAATCATGCCATCCTGGGAGTTAAAATGTAGTAGGTGTGTGTAAATATACAGTAAAAAAAATACGTAAAACTCCTCATGTGAAAGTTGTTTACAATGTGTTCATTTATATTATTTAATATATTACTTAAAATAACAATCATTTTAATAATAATTTCCCTTGACTTTAATCATTTGTGTGTGCATGAATATAAATGATTTAATATATTAAATAGGTATTTAAATAATTATATTGAAAGACTTCATTGTAGAACCATACACATTTAAACCCCGTTTCAAACACTATACTCTAAGTAACCATTCCAAAGGGGATGTTTCAGAAAAAAGCTCTGTGATTGGTTGTTGTGAACCCCATATGGAAACAATGATGACTTGCATTTTCAATTTTAAGAGCTTTCACTATATTCCTGTGGTGGTTGGACTAATGAAATTCCTCAGCTACTTAACTCTTCCCTCTTGCCCTTTCGGTAAAGATTACATGGGCTTCAAACACATGTCTGTTACAAGAAGACGTTCAAATTTATTAAAAGGTAACTGACCTGAAAATATAGAATTTCTATATAAGCCAGTGCTAAACTTTGTTAGAAATGTTGTGCACTTTTAATTGAATGAAAGGAAAATTAAGCTGATTTGTGTCAGCATTTTCCTTTGTACTATCCACACACACACACACACACACACACACACACTATTGTCCCTGACTAAACCATCAGTATATTGCGACAGAGCGCCTGTGCAAACACATGTCAGTCATAATGAAGCTCCAACACTGATAAAGCTGGCTGATGTCAACAGGTCTCTTAGCAACAGTCTAATCTGCTGAACTAATGCTGCTGCACGAACAGACACGGATCGAGAAGAAAGCGAAGTAAAACCACGAAAGCTTGATGATTGTTCTATTAAATGATTAACAGTGTTGACAACATGCGCACTATAAAATGTGCTTTTAAAATCTACCAGAACAGTGTTATATGGCAAAACATTGAATCGGCAAAAAAAAAATCCTTTACCCGATTATGTCTTAAAAAAACAGTTAATGGAAATCGTGTAATAGGACAACAAAACGTCAGAAATGAATGTAAAAAATTAAAATAACAGCAGCCATTTCCAATATATTTAAAGCATTTTGTTTGTGCCAGTGTAATGCATTTATTTGCAACTTTGAGAGATATGCACAAAGCGGTTGTTAGTCCACGTGCGATAACAATAATACAATTGAAAAGGTTTTTATATGTTTTTCTTACCATGTTGTGGGTGCTGTGCGTGTAGCGCTGATATGGTCTCGTGCAAGCAGCTGGATTTCAATCTGTTTCCACAGCGCAAATAACCAATCCTACTACGGTGAAGGGATGTCTCATGAATATTAACTAAGTTGCGTGATTGGACGCTCTTGAAAAGTCACCAGGGAACGTCAGTACGCACTACTGAATATTAATATATGGGCCTTCTTGCTGCTGCGGCTGCCCTGCCAAAAGCCTGAACGAAGTAGGAATGTGTTTGGGAATCACTTTTGAGATTGAGAGAGAGGGAATAGGAGCAAACTGGACACATATGAAAGGACTGATAAAAAACAATGACTTCTAATAGCAAGCGTCTGTTCAGGAAACAAATGCATGCCATTTAATGATAATACCTGACTGAATGCGGCAAAACGGGAAATTATATCACTTGAATGAAAAGATTCATCCAGGGTCATACACAAACACAGGTCACTCACCTAACATGACAGAGAGTACAAACATGAGAAGTCCTCATGCATCTTCCCTTTTATCTCTTTGCTTTTTCTCCTAAGATAAGATAAGATTCATTTGATCAAGATAATTTCTGTTATTCCCTTTTCTACATTTATACACTAAACATAACATGTTTCGGATACAGATAATTGTGATTTGTGCCTTTTATGAATAGGAAGTATCATCCTCATACTTATATGCTGTTTTTTTAGCTGTGTTCTTTATTCTTTTTACCTAGCAGCACGTGCTACTCCCTAGTCAATTATCCTTCCTATCTTCGTTGGTCAATCTTTTGTTGTTTTCTGGTAATAAAATTGTCCAACACATCTCAAAGATCACATGTAATCACATGTACAGTACAGTGATCTTTGAGCGCTCTTTATTTTCATATGCTCAAAAAGAAGAAAAAGAAAAACAGCAGATTTGGGATTAACAATGAAGACAATCAATATCATTTTCCCTTTTTTCACTCTTCTCTCAGCAGGGCTGTGTGAGAGACATCATAAAGGTAAGTCATGGGTATGATATTCAAGTTTTTTAAATAAGTAAGAATGAGCATATTCACTGTATTCATAGCATACTGCAATCTCTGTCCTTTTTTTAGTTTACAAGCTGAACATGGATAAGGCATTGCTAATATTCCATAGCGAACTTCCGTACATCGTTAGTGTTTACTACACCTCAGATTATTGTTATAAGGTATTTCAAATTTTTTTTTGTCTTGATAGTGGCTTTTCATCCCCCCAACCCTAAAAAAAACAGAGAGAAAATATGTGCAGGTTAAGTGGTTAAATGTTTTGTGAGCAGTATGAACCTTTATTTAATATCTAATAATATAATAATATTAAATAATAATATTAAATTTCTATGTAATATATGTAACAAACCTGTATGCCTGCTTGAATGGTCAAAAATGGTGTATGTAGGCCTATGTTAGATGAATATTAAAGAAATACTATTAAATGACAGCAATCTACCTCTTTGACAGTGTCTTTATCAGCCCCTTGCCACAGTTGGGAATGGGCAGAGCAATATTTCTGTGGTAGTGAGCACACAATTCACACTGACTATAAAAATCACACCTGTGGATGGAAACGGCACTCTGTGCAGGTAAGAATCACCTTGAACTACACCTCAACTTGCTACATTAACTAACATCATACTAAATAATGATCCTTTTTAAATGAAGCCTTTTCAATAACCCTGTTTATAAATCAGGTACGGAAGGACCTTACATAGGCTAGATATATAGCCCTAATAGCAGCCAATTGCATTTGCAGTCACTGAGACTATTTATGACCATGTGTTTGAATGTGACCTGGCTTTATTGCTGCCCTTTGGAGAATACCTCACTGTGCATTGATCGCACTGCATTTTGGGGTTAACAAGTTGACACTGGAATAATGATGATAAAGACCATTAAAACATCCCAGCTCGGGGGCCTCTCACAAACCCCAGCTGGGATGTTGGAAGGAGGAAACCGTAGCAATATTTACAAACAACCTGGGCCTCAAACAGTCATCAAGGTTTGGGCCGTTTTCAAATAGGTTGTCGGGAGTGTCTGATTTCATAAGACAAGTCACAGTATCTCTCCCACCGTACGGCTGGGGTCTAGTCCTGGGCTTCTTTAAGATCGATACAGAGGTCACTTTCCAGACCGAGCCATTATCGATTTACTTTCTCTCCCAAAGAACGTGCCGGACACTATGTCATTCCCAGGTCGATCAATAAAGGCTTATAGTGCACATTTTGGGGGATGAAAAAGGTGAAATGGGTTCAAAAAATGCAGTTCTCCCTGTTGCCCTCCAGATGGCCTCCTTCAGCCTTTTCTATGTCTTTGTTTTGTTATTTTCAACTCCATGCTGCTTCAAAGAGGCATTTATATCTACAATACAATCATAAAATACAAAAATGTTGGTGATGAACTATATAAACCAACTTGGTTTTTGTAAATATAAGGTGAAAGTTGATTTTTGGACTACTTTAGTTAAACAGTTACATCAGTCAGCAAACAATTTATGGTTAACAAGAAAACAACAAATTCATAAATCTGAAAATGTTGGTGATGATGTGTAACAGAAATTGTAAATAATGTTTAAAAAGAGGACAGGTTTTTAAACAAAACATTAAAAATGCAATAACCATCATCACGACTATAACGATGGATCAGTGTTTTATTACATGTTGATGACATTATTTCTCCTCCCTAGTCTGAGTCAGACATTTGAGGAAGCTGGCCATTATTCTCTCTGGATGAGGCAGTCTGGATTGCTAAATGGTGTAACCTGTTCTCTCACTGTGGATAGGAGTCCGAATAACGCATACCTGCGTAAGTATGCATGTTGTGTAATTAAAAACATTAAATAAGTCATCAAAAAGACACATATTGAGTTCCAAAGTTCAGAAGGAAAGCGCCTCTCTCATATCCCAGGAGTCAGATGAAACTGTATTGATCCGCTAAACTGCTCGTTTCTTGAAAAAACAGCTCAAAGAAAAGCTTTTCTGCCATGTTTGTTTTGGAAGATGCCCCGGGAGGGGAGCATTGTGGGAAATACATTAGAGGAGCGTGAAGGATTAAAGCATAATGGGGTTTTGAAAGCACCACACTCCATAATGCGCCGTCTACTTTGCAATAGTGCAGATTATGTTGTAGATCAGACTTTTGAGGGCAAGTAGCCATTATCTGTCAGATATATGGCCAGTGTGACTAAACTCCCGGCTATAAGATGAGCTTCCATTAGGCGGACTGGCTGGTGATTACACTCCAGCTCCAAAGGGCTCTCACAACGTAAGTGATGGTGCTAGTGATCAGCAAATGTTAAGAAGAACTGATGAGGGGACAGCGGGAAATAAAAAAAACCAGACTGTTTTCATTTGAATTGCACTACCCAGAGTTTTTTTTCCCAGATTGATATTTTAAGGCTGTCTTGGACTGAAAAATAGAAACTCTGACCTCAATCTTGGGTCTGTGATGACTACAAGCAGTAAATTAAACATACAGTAATTGGTCTGCTTAACCTTAAACTCTAACATTTGGACTGAAATTCGCAAATTAGAGTAACTTTGAGTGTTGCAGATTTTCAACTTAAGCAATTAGTGTTACATAATTTACTGTGAAATAAGCGTAAAATAGTTTACTGAGGATTGAGTATAATTAGACAGTGATCATCAGCATTAACTGTATTACCTTTCACTACAAATAAACACATGACAGCAATTGTCCTCAAAGCTTGTTTTCAAAGGAAGCAATTGGTAGCTTTTGATTACAGTAAGAGTTTTCAAACATTTTAATGCCATGGACCCCCAACAATTATTACCGCTTTTTAAAATAAAAAGGGATTTATATATTTTCAGGTATACAGACCGATTTGACTGTGTACGTAAAATGTGTGATATTATATAGATGGCATGCCTCTAAAATTAAATAGTTAGCTTTTATTGTGCTAAAGCACACTGTACGTTCCTAGAATGAGAAATTAGTTTTTTCCTTAATGTACTGATTAAAAATTGCGATTAATGTACTGTCAAATTTTATTTAAAAATTGTGTTAAATGTATTTTAATTATTAAACTAACTTTGTAAGCCCTAAAATATTTTGTACCTCACAAAACTATGTGCAGATTTTTCTACACTGTTAAAACTGTCAATAAATTAAAAACATTTGTAATCTCTTATTTTCAACTTGATTTTACAGATAAAGACAACAATCTAATCATATTAAACTGAATTTTTAAAAAAATGTTGTAATAAAATGCATTATTTTATTTAGGTTAACTAATTTATTTAGGGTATATATATTTATATATATACTGTATATATATACACGTAATGCAAAATGATGGACCCCAGTTTGAACACCCCATTTTAGAATGTTGGTATATTTTTTACTCGTTTTCTCACTATAGCAACCAATTAGTTTCTCTTGCCTAAGTTATAGGACATTTGAAGCACGACAAACATGACATACTTAAAGGTACTCTTAAGTAGGCACAGTGTTGGATGTGCACGCAGTGTTTATTTATCTCAGGGCCAGTTTGTCCAGACTCCTGCACTCAGTCATCACTATAGTATCATCACAACTTCACTGTTTCCCCTTGTGTCATCAAGTGTATTCACACTTTGATCAAATGGTCCTTTCTGTGTTTGTTTTTCCGCAAAATGTCTCCACTGTCCCATTGAAAAGTAGTGGCTTGAGATCACTGGGTGCAACATGTCCATTTGATTAGCCATGATATTCTGTGTGAGGGTTTTCGTCCATGTTTTGATTATAAAAGATGATAAACGGTGGGCTTCCAATTTAGGCCTTATGTAAGCATTATGTAACAATGTTGAACTCAATTTAGTTTTATGGAAAAAGTATATCAAATGCTCCTGATCTCACTCCAGTCTGATTTTTAGTTTGATCTTGCAGTATACACAAACTCAATAAAGATATATGTACAGCTTCCAAATATTTGGAATATGATGCATTTTTGCTTCCTGTTTTACACCTTCCCTTAAGCAGTCAGTATCATGGAGGACGGTCTCTGACAGCCGATATGATCCATTCCATCATGCACTGTGAAAATATTGCCTCAGTATTGGAGACCCAAGGCTAGGGTTTCATAGATTGATTGTACGCCTATAGACTGGTTTCAGATTACATAAAAGGACACTGCTGGATTCTTGAGAGCTCTCTCGTGGCACAGCATGGGTGACAGAGGCAGTTCAGAGCAAAGGCTGAGAAAATCATAGAAACTGAGCATGTTTGTTACCCTTACTTTTTAATTACTGTAACTGACTAAATGCTGTCTTCAAGAGGCATTCACATAATCCTTATTGATAAACAAAAAAAAGTTAATCTTGAAATAACCCCCAAAAACAAGACGCAGTAAAAGTTTGTATAACCATTGCTCTTATTTATTTGATATTGATTCCTCAGCACTGTTGGCGGCATTCTTGATTCTGGCTTCTATCACTGTATTCTGGGCCTCTTTGCCTTATATACTCAGGTAATAATATTACCTGTTTTTCCAATTACACTGCTGTTCAAAAGTTTGGGGTAGGTAAGACTTTTTACTTTGAATTTTTTTTACTTTTAAGAGAATCTTTTTCAGCAAGGATGCAATTAACTTGATGCAAAAGGACAGTCAGGATGTTTATAAGTTGCAAAAGATTATATTTTAAATTTTATTGAATTTCTATGCCAAAAAATTCTCTGAAAAAAAAAAAATGTTTAACATTACGCTTAAACATAAGAAATGTGCTGGCATCAAAGCAGATATTAGAATGATTACGAATGGATAAATGTGACGCTAAAGTCTGGAAGAATGGTACTGAAATTTCAGTTTTGAATCACAGCAAATAATTTAAATTAATACATTAAAAAAGACATAGCTGTTTCCATTGCCTTATTATTCCTTAAATATGCTTTTACTGTAATTAGTTTGAATACATGCAGCTTGGTGCATAAGAGACTTCTTTAAACTTTTGAACAGTCTATAAAAGTAATAAAAAAAAAAAAAGTTGATGTTCAAAATACAATAGTTTATAACCACTACAGAGAGTGTACACAGAGGCTAAAAACATATCTGCAGTGGTGGATCTCAAACTCTAGAAGGGTGAGGGCAAAACGGTTCATACATGAAACAATAGGAACAGATGTTATGCATCATACACTGTGCAGTTGTTTATGCTTAGTTCATAGCAACTGTAATCTGCAATTTCCAGGATGATCACATCTAAAAAGCAAACGGCTGATAGAGATATGCAAGGAGCCTTGTAGCAGATATAGTTTAATTTTCTGAGATCTTGTTTGATTTTCCTGGTCTGAAAGTTTGATTAGCTTTGTCTGCGGCCTTCCATCCAGTTGTGTGGAGAGCCAGAGCAGGAAGAGGGTAATGCTAATTCCTTTGTGATGGATCTTACTGCCATCACAAGACCATATGGTGAATGGGAACATATTTCTTTGGAAATGAGAGAAACTATTCATGCTTCCCAAACATGTACTGTACTAGGCTGCTCATGCTCCACAAACATGGCCAAAGCAAAGACTGATTTTGAACATGAATTTATTTATAGTATGCTCATTTGACAAACCATAATCAATACTTTTCTTGACAAAACAGTGTCAAATGCTAAAACTGCAAATGCTTTATGATATAAATTTTATGTGTTGTAATATACTATAGTTAATATATATATGTGTGTGTATATGTACCAGTAATACTTTAAATTAATAGTTAAAAATTTTTTTTTTATTAAATTAATTAACTATATGTGTGTGTGTGTGTGTGTATATAGCTTCAATTTTGTTCATGCAAATATGTCACTCCTATGTTTCAAAGCTAATGAAGAATATATTTTAAAAAATCATAGTAGATATGAAGGCCCATCTTAGAACTGACCTTTATTTAATGACATACTGAATTGATTATTTTTGTTTTTTAGGATGAGGCGAATAATGAACATTCTGTGGACAAAAGCAAATCAAAGTCATCAAGGCTGAAGTCACTGGACACATTTCGAGGGTATGTGCCAAAAAAATTACTTTTCAGTTATTTGGCCTAAAATGGTGACTTAATTTTGGACATGTTGAACTCTCTAAATTCTATGAACCTATTAATACCTATCAATTGTCATTGGCTTGACAGGCGCATTCGCTCATAGAATGCATTGTGGGACTAAAGAGAAGGGGTCACAGGCTGGACATACACTCACTCGAGCCATTGTTTACAGAGGTCGCTCTAGGCATCATCTCTAATATATTTTGCCTCTGTGCTGGGGAACAGTGGATTGCTGTTGAGCAAGGGTGATGTGATTTAATCGGGAAGCCCAGCAGGGCTTGATATTGGCTCGGGGGCAAACGCAGAAGCACGCCTCACCCGGCCGAAACAGGAAGCTGCTACGGCTTTGACCTCTCACTTCCCAGTAATTGATGTAGTAATACCATATCAACATATCAGAACATATTCAGCAGGCTGTAGATCTGGAGCTGGAGTGGATATGACTTCCCATATCAAGATTTGTGTAATGGATAATCCATGTGTGTTGCAAAAGTGCTTTTCAGATAGCAATTACCAGTGGCAATTTGTACTATCAACGACAGTCAGAATAACCAAGCTTTTATGGTTCTTAGAATTGCCATACGTTTTGTTCCAGCCTCTTTATGTGAAACTTTTAATGCAATTCATAAATGATCCTTTCACATTCGTAATCATATTCCTTGTAAACCGCAGTGCTGATAAAAACCGATGTTCCACTCAGTCTATACCTGCTTTTACTCTTGGATATGAAAAAGTCCATTTCCTTGTTAAGCCTAATGGTTTTATCAGTGTGGCTGGAGACTTTGGTTCTTTGCTTCAACGTTTCCTTCATTTCAGCCTAAGTATTCTGTAATCTGGCACTAGAGTGCTGAATTTGAATATGATATAGACATCATCTCATTCATATAGACTCAGTGGATGACATCACAGCTGGCTTGTCAGGTCCATTGATACCGAGGTAATATTGGATTCTGCAACAAATGCATGATATTTCACAAGAGCTTTGCAGCTATTGCGGGTCCAAAACCAAATCAACACTACAAAATACACATGGGATCCCTGATTTGGCTATACATGGAACTTAATATTGTCAGTGGATGTCTTTGGCTCTTTGTGAGCATATCAACCTAGAGAAAGCCTGTAGTGTTGCAACTCCCTTGCTGTATAACATGAAATATGGCCTGTCCAGCAACGAGTCAAAACTTTTCACTGAAGACAGAAGCATCTGTCATCTGCCCACCGCCCTGGTGAAATTGTTGCGGCTACGGTTTTTCTCAGAGCTGAAGAATAGCGCCCTCAATTCATCAGTTGCCATCAACATGATATATAGTATAACTGTAGACTTTATTTGCATTTTAATTTTTTAAAAAGGATTTGGTTTTTAATCTCGCCAGCCAAAAGCCTGCAGCCAGTTTCCTCATATTTGTGATTACAAATTGACGCTGGTGGTTTTGTGATGATAAGTTACGATAACAGCAAATGTACTTCAAAATGTGCTCATTTAGTTAAATATACCCTGTACATTTCTAAGCAGGAATCAAGTCAGTTTGCTAACGTGCAACTCTTTCGTTTTGTTCTTGGCGACTGGAGGGAAAGTTCTGTCATTATTTACTCACTTCAAGTTGTTCCAAAACCTGATAATTTTTTTTTGTTAACACCAAAAGAAAGGTATTTTGAGAATGTGGTCCCCATTGACGTCTCATTGGATTTTTGCATCTGTGAAAGTCAATGGGCCATTCTTTTAGGTTACCGCACATTCTTCAAAAATCTTCTTTTAGTACACAGAAAAAAGACACTCATACAGGTTGGAACAACTTTAAATTTAACGAGTAATTTAATTTGTAATGGATATCATACTTCCAATCGCAAGCAATGGTATTCAATCCTGATTTAATAGTTTGACGCATTTAAATATTTAAATTTTACCTGCACTAGTTTTATTTGATATCTCAAGCTTGTTACAGTGGAAACTGCTGTTTATATAAATCACAAATGTGTTTATATACATTAGAAATCACAAATGATTAGCATCAGCTACGTAGTTTAATTTGAATGTAAATCATTTTCAGATTGTACTCCCATTGCAAGTCATGTTATTTAACTCCTTATTTCAAGTGTTACCTGTACTAGTTTTATTTGAAATCTCAGGCTTTTAAAGTGAAAACTGCAGTATGTATAAATTACAAATGTGCCCACTCAGGAATTACAAAGCTCTGGGATAAAATGACAATGATAAATATACACTGGGAGTAACTGCCAAAATACATTTTGTACTTGTTAACAACAGTGGTTAATAAGAGGCAACACAAAGACACAACATTGTTTTAGTGTCTGTTGCAGTTTTTTGATAATTTAAAGGTTATGACAGAAAGACACAGGAAGCTTAAAGCAATAAAATTAATTATTTTGCCCTGGAAGTTTTTTTTTTTTAAGAGAGTGAAAGCCTCCAAAACTCTGAGGGTTTTTAAATTAAAATTACTGGCTATATCATGCTATATTGCAAACATTGTGCCATAGTAAATGGCTTAACCTTTGTCATCGTTACTATGGACACTAATGGATGTAGTCGCAAAGTGTGTGTGTGTGAGAAAGAGAATGTGCGTAAAAGAGAGCGAGAAGAAAGACAAAGACATGCTTACTTTAATAGTGCTCTTTAGAGGATGGCATGTGATTAAAATCTTGTATCAGCAGGTTAGGCCTAAAAGGAGCAGTAATGGTCTCTGTTCTGATCTCCTAATTGAATTTGGTGAGGAAAAATTTAGATCGGTTAGATAGAATGAAGTTCATCTGAAGGTCCATGCAGTGCTTTACTTTCTCAGTATGTTCTTATACAGAGAAACCAAAGAGAAAATTTCAACGCCACGATTCGAGTGTTGTCAGTTTAATAGCTGAGGTGTTGTCTCAGGGTCTGATCACAAAAATCAATTTCATGTCCACGGGCATATTTATGTTGTATAGTGCAAACATGCATATTCTGACATGCAAAAAAAAAAGCATCTCCTGCTGTTGCTAATTCAATGTAGTGTTCCATCATGCACAGTAAGTTGCAGCTTGGCTTCCTTGCGCTAAGTTACACGTCTACAATAAATTACAGTGGAGGGCTTTAGTCAGCACTTCTGGGTGAGGCGATTCAGAGGACAACCGTTCATTTCCTGAGTGATTCATAATGCTTAGGTTGCATTACCTTACACAGCATTTCGTCTCTGATATATAAAACAAATGCCACACCTTCTGGCCTTATGATCCATAATACTGATACAGTTTACCTTAAATGTACAAGTGACAGTTGAGGTACCAAAGGATATTGCAAAGCTAATTTATAATTTTTTAACTGTTCAAAATGTTGGGGTTGGTACAATGAAAGACATCTCTTATGCTCATCAAAGCTATTTTATTTGATAAAAAAATACAGTAAAATATTATTACAATCTAAATAACTATTAACAAATAAATATTAATATAGATAATTATACTTTATATAAAATATATTTAATATTATCTAGATAATGTACATTTTTGTAAAACAATAACTGTCTTTATTGTCACTTTTGATCAATTACCTTGCTGAATGAATGTATTAATTTCTTTAAAACAGTATCTTACTAACCCCAAACTTTTGAATGTTAATCTATGTTGTATGTTGGATAAACTGTATTTTGAATCTCATTTGATCAAATGGAAAAAAGAAAGAAATGAATTGAAAAAAATCTTTTGTCAAAATCTTTGTTGAAATTCTGAAATTCTGCTTGTTAACAATATTAATCATTAATAGTCTTAATATTTGCTTAATATTATTTTTAGATAATGTATTTTTTTTTTAAATACTCCATATTCTGATTACATTTTTTGTGGCATTTTGTTTACAGATTCTCTCTGACAGTTATGATATTTGTGAACTCCGGTGGAGGTGGTTACTGGTTTTTCCAACATGCACCTTGGAATGGTGAGTTATTTTGCTGATTGGTTACATATATGTTGATCTGGGATGATCTCTCTAATTGTTACTCTATACAGGGCTCCATATTGCAACTGATGAATCATTCACTCATTTTCTTTTAATTTGTCAACTAAAATAAGTTGGCTTCTGAATGTTTCATTTAAACATTTAATATTTTCAGCTCTTGTTGTTTTTTTTGTTTTGTTTTTTGTTTTTGTTTTTGGCTTGAACCAAGTTAGCAATATACACTTACACTTATTATTTAGCCATTTTTAAATAAATACCACTAATTAAGTACATCCGATAAGAAATGAAAGCTAAAATGATGCCTCATAAATCTTCACGGACTACCAAAGACAAAATGTACCGATATCAGATACTTACATTTAAAGTGGTGCTTTATCAAAGAGACACTTTAATTCAACATGCATTTTATACTTCACATCTACAGTATAACTTTTGGATGAACATGCTCAAAGGACGCAGATGAGAAGGGGTTGCATTTTAAATTTTAATGGGGGTCTATTACGAAGCACATCTCCTGGAGTATTCACAGATGAACTCAATTTAAGGCTCATAATGGCCTCTTCATCATATCAGCAGAATTGTATTGATCATAAGGGAAAGCAGATGGATTTTCATATTACTGTGATGCCTCCTCTGTCATGACTGTAGGAGCATTTATAAATCATTTGCTGTCTGAAAATCGAAAAATAATGAGAAAACAATGTTTTTAAAGGCACACAATCTTTTATCATCAGTTTCTACACTCTGAGTGACAGCATTAGTTTACAATTAAATGTGATTATGAGGATAAAACTAATCATTTGTCAGTCATTCAGAAATAAGATAATGCATTTCCTACGTGTCAATCAAATGGCCAACTTTCCAGCAACTCTAGACAGACATGCACCAGATGTGTGTGTGTTTTCATGTGTGTGAATGTCTTTTTCCATGTACGTTACAGGTCTCACAGTAGCTGATCTTGTGATGCCTTGGTGAGCTGCCAGCATGTACTTAATGAATCGATGGAGAATGATTACTTTCCATTTTTGAGATTAATATGGAAAAGAGTGGGACTTCAGTCCAACAGTTTGGATCTGCCTTCAGAACCTTTCAGATTTAAGGCTTTTCCAACCCACCACCGTTTAAAATGCTTTGCCTATGCCAATTCATCTTTCTTTCTCTGAGAGTATCCATAAAGCTTGTAATACCCAGAGACTACTTTAATTCATGATTAAATGAATGCAGATTCCTCTATGAATAGAGACCCAGCAATGCAGTAACCACCTTAAATTGTGGATTTGTTTGTTATGGAAAAAAGCCATATACGTACACAATCTACCCCTCATTTGTCATACTAAAATCAGAATTGCTAAAGATCTAGCATTAACCAATGCAAATATATCGCAAAAGCATACATATGTAGTGATGCACAGTATGTTATGTACAATAATACTATCTTTAATTCTTTGGTAAGGTTTGTGTTCATCATAGGTACTTCTGTAGTGCTAGCATTCACCTCAATGCATAGGAAAGGTGTTCCATGGCTACAGCTCCTTCGCAAGATTACATGGAGAACCATTGTCCTGATGCTCATCGGTTTCTGCTTCATGAACTACAGCCCAAGAGATGGATATTGTGAGTAGGCTATACATATTTTCCAGTCCGTTTCTACAACAGTCATATATTAACTTTTATTAAAAAAAAATATCATATGAATATAAAAATATTTATGAAGGGCACCAGTGGTGGTGCTGGCCCACTTGGTGGCCTTTTAGTTACAGGTTTTAAAAAAAATGTTTCCATTTTTTCTGTAAATGTAAGACGGGAGAGTCAAGTCTAGCTGTTTTTAGTTTTTTTAAGAAATAAAGGGGATTAATTTTCAGTGACAATAATAATTTAGTTGCATTGACAGTCCACAGAATGATGAATGATGCACATGCCTCCTCTACACTCTTAAAAATAAAGGTGCTTCAAAAGGTTCTTCACAGCAATGCCATGGAAGAACCATTTTTGGTTCCACAAAGAACCGTTTAGTCAAAGGTTCTTTAAAGAACCATCTCTGTCTTACCTTTTTATAATCTGGAGAACCTTCTTTCACCACAAAGAACCTTTTGTGAAACAGAAAGGTTCTTCAGATGTTAAAGGTTTTTAAATGGAACCATTTAGACATAAAGGTTCTTCTGTGGCATCGTGAAGCACCTTTATTTTGTATTTGAATTGGAATGATGCTTCTGCTTGCATTGCATTGGATTTATCATGGTACAATAGATAGCTAGAAGACTCATTATAGTTGTTCTATTCTGGCTGGTGGTGACTGATACCAGACAAACAGTGACATGCACCCTTCAATCTGCCCCCTTATTAACAAAGACTGTGAACTTTTTCTGAAGTAATACGAAAGCGTTACATTTTCAAGTCACCATATCCTCATTTTGCAAATGAAGTCCATTAGCTTCTGTTAATGATGAGAGAATGAAAGCCAAAATGTCTATTTGAGGGTCTCACAGCAGCACATTAAGACTGTCAGGGTAAAGCGAGGAGGGCAGGGAGAGTCGTCTGACAGGTCAGTGCAGAGCATTGCTCATACATTAGACAAAGCAGCTTAGCTGTCTGGCAGGATGGATGTGTAACTAAGTTAATAAAAATATTGTGATACTTTCCAGTGATCCAGTGGCAATCATATCTGGAGCCGTTGAACAGAGGTGCACAGAGCAAAAACAAGCCTGGCGTTAATGGTCAATTATCACAGATAGGGTTTCATCATGCCAGCTGCACAGTGGATTTTATGGAACTTCATGTAATGTAATTACAGCTTTTGCCCTAAACTGCAAAATTTACTCTCTCCATATCTGATACCTCAGCCTGTGAATCACTCAGAAACCATTTTCCCCCAACATACCTGCATTCAAATGCAACAAAATATATTACAATTCATTGAAAATCATTTGACTAAATGCTCTATTTAAACATGGCACCAGTGAGGATTTTAGTCGGTCTGTCTCTGCTTGGCCACTGAAACCATTATCATCCTTGGAACTTGAAGAATGTTAATCTTAGAAACACAATGCATTAATGCTTTTATCATTGCAAATCTAGCAAAACAGTCCCACTTCTACATAATAATTACCCTACTGTTTCTCCTTTCATAATTTAACTCACACTGAGCTACAGTGAACACAGGTAAACATTTTTAAAGCATTACAATGTTGATTGTAAACTAATCTTTTTGCTAAATTACTGACTGTCAATTCTTTGAATGATAAATTGCACAGCGGATTTGCTCTAGAAAGTGTGTGCATATGGGATTTAATTGACAGATACCATTAGTCACCGAACCACTTCCTGTCTTCATGCACAGAGGTGGAGTATTTCCGCTTTTTATTTGATTTGTTGGATCAATGATCAGTATTATATTGTTTCTTGTGGCCCTTGGTACGTGCCACAAAGAGGTTTTCAATTAACTAATGTGCAGATTACCATCAATCTCTCGCTCTATATCGCTCGCTCCCATCACCCTCCCCAGCCAGCATCTCCTCAGATAAGCATTATTAGTCTCCGGCAGGGTAGATCACACCTCTAGAGTCCTGCAGTGAAAGACTTCTCACCTCAGCCTGGGCCTGTGTCAGCATAATCATCATTAGACTGTGTTATGGACATTAATCTGCTCTTCAGTGAAAAACAGCACAACACCTAGAAGTGTTCAGACCTTAGATGTGCAGTAAAATTCTTATCTAAAATGTATTTTATATTTCTTGCTACTGGTTGCTGTATATTCACAGTAGAGTTCTATGTTTAAGGCAATTAAAACTATGTAATATATATATACTATATATTATATTATATTACGCGCTGTCGAAATCATTTATGGTTGATTTGATGCTCAAGAACTTTTATTATTGCCATCGATGTTGAAAAAAAGGTGTTCTGCTAATATTTTGTTGGAGGAAAAGGGTATTTTTTTTCAGGATTCTTTGATCAATAGAACTTCTTTTAAAAAATCTATTAGGTTGTATAGTTATATGGATGCACTTGAAGTGTTTATATATCAGTTTTAAGTAGTTTCTAATTCATGTTAACTTTAAAAGTATAAGTGTAAAAGTGATATGTATTATTGTATATTACAAATATTATATACAGTACTTATATGCTATTATCCTACAATATAGTGTATTTTTAGATCATTTATTTTATGACAGAAAATGGATTAGCCTGCATTGGTTTCATAGAAAAAGTCTTACTATTAGAAATTCATGTTAAACACTGTAATGTATCCAAAGGACGATATATAAGCACCTGTACAGCTAAAGAAACAAAAGCCCTCCACTGACTTGCTTGCTGACTACTATTAAATGCAACCCTATTAAAAATACATTATATGTGAGTGTGTCTTTCCATCAATAGTCTGTAATAGTAATCGTATGTTTATATTTGTGTGTGTACATAAATGTGTTAGTATCCTGGTCCTGGCTACGGATACCCGGAGTGCTCCAGCGTTTGGGTTTCACCTATTTTGTCCTGGCACTGATGCAGACTTTCTCTCCCCACAGAGAGATCCCCTTGAGGGAGGTGGGGTAAACTCTATGGCTCACATTTCTCTCAGATCAGACATCTGTACAGGAAGACACTTGTTCTGAAATAATGATTAATTGCTAGAGGTTACAGTCAGATGATGTCAATATGTTTGTTAATATGTCAAATAATTGTTTTTGATTAACTTATTACTATATATACATGCAAGACTGAGTGATTACTAACCCTGTTTGCTTTCTGCATGCTCTCCTCAGCATAACTGGTGGAACCCCATTCAAGATTTGGTTTTATACTGGCCTGAGTGGATCTTCATTGTGTTGCTGGAGACCATGTGGTTGGGTCTCACTTTCTTACTGCCTGTTCCAAACTGCCCCACGTGAGTTCATATTAGCGTCAGGCTTTGACCGTACACATTTGTGAAGAAGATTAACTATCACACTCAACAATACAAACACAATAATATCGAATATAAATCCTGTGCATTCAATAATTAATGTGTAATGTGTCTGTCAAACCTGATTTAACTGCAGTACATCCCTTTATTAACATAATAATAATGTCATTCATACATCAAGCTAATTCCTTGGGTGACATATATGTAAGTGCGCCGCTGAGAATATATGCAGGATGGCGGTAATGTTGCACATTTACATCACGAATGCACATATATATTCATTGCAATATGATCATTTGTGTGGCGTTGTGTTTGTGAGTTTGTGAACGCATGAGGGTGCGTGCCGTACAAGGCTGTGTTGTGCGGCTCTTATGAGATCTGTGATTTATGAGTGTTTGGCGGCCGCTTCAGAGGGGATAATTAGCCAATCTCAGTCTGTCATGTGCACTAAAAGGAGGCAGGGAGAAAGGATTCATCTTCCTTTCTCTGCCTCTCTCCCTTTTTCTCCTCGTATCCGCTCAACCTTCCATTTACGTCCTCCTCCTCCTCTCCTTCAAGATTTTTTTTCAGTGTGTCTGACCCATCATGACATTGACGATCACATGCAGAGCGCTGAATAAAAAAACATTTTGACCTTGCAGTCATTGTCCTTGTGTTGCAACACAATGCAGCTTCAAATTTTGCTACCAACAAACCCACTTCCTTCTAAATAATTAAACCAAAGACTTTTCTATAAATGGGTTTCTTTGCAAAGCTGTTTGGAACAATATGTGCTTTGAACAGCATTATCAAAATAAACTGAATAATGAATTGTTACATTTCTATAATATATTCATTTGAATGACAAGGAACTCATACAATACCCTTCAAATGTTTGGGGTCAGTTAAAATAAATTTAAAAAAGTGAATTTTATTCAGCAAGGACGGATTAAATTGATTAAATGTGACATTAAGATTTTTACATTGTTGCTATAGGATTTTGAATGTCCGGTAGTCCTCAAATAACATTATAGTTCCGTCAATGTTCGTTAACGAATATTTTTCGTCGTCGTCTTCATTGACGAAATTAACTGGTTGCAAGAAAATTGTATTTCAAATAAATGCTATTTTTAAGCTTTCTATTCATTAAAGAATCTTGAAAAAATGTTTCATGGTTTCCACAAAATTATTGATCATCACAACTGTTTTTAACATTAACAATAATAAGAAATCGTTCTTGATCTTAATATCAGCATATTAGAATGGTTTCTAAGGGATCATGTGACACTAAAGAAAATTGTGCTTTGCCATCACAGGAATAACTTAAGTTTTAAATGATACAAAAAATTATATTACTGTTTTACTGTATTTTCGATCAAACAAATGCAGCCTTGGTGAGCATAAGTGATTTCTTTCAAAAACTTTTCCAAACTTTTGATTTGAAAGGTAGTGAATATTACATAATTTCCTCTGCTAGTGGTTATTTAGGAGCTGGTGGTATTGGAGATGATGGCTTATACCCCAACTGCACAGGAGGAGCAGCCGCGTATATAGACAGGTGGTTATTTGGGGACAACATCTTCTGGTATCCAACATGCAAGGTGTGAATCATTTACAGTCATCTTTAACCAGTTCAATGCAGTAAATATCTGACACTGAATACTTGATTCTGATTGATCAGTTGGCTTTGTTACGTATAATAAGAGCAAGTGCCCCTGCACTGTGATATTATTGTGTCTCTTGTATCACTCCATGGTTTCGCAAATCAATATGTCCATTTATTGACTTAGTTAGTGACTAGTCATGTAGTAAGCTTCACGCAGGGGATCATTTGCAATAATCTGATTGCACATTATCACTCTCTTATGTGAGGTCACAGCTATAGTTTTAATGATTAAAATGGCATTGGATTGTATGGATTGCATTACAGAAAATGTATCGTTTCTGTTTCTGTAGGTCCTGTATCGTACAACCGAGCCTTTCGACCCAGAGGGTGTTCTGGGTACAATTAATTCCATTGTCATGGGATTCTTTGGCATGCAGGTAATTGAAGATTTTTGTATATTGCTGTATTTAAGCAATATCTATAAAATGTGACCCCAGACCACAAACCCAGTCATAAGGGTAAATTTTTTCGAAATTGTGATTTATACATCATCTGACAGCTGAATAAATAAGCTTTCCATTGATGCATGGTATGTTACTATTTGGAAATCTGAAATCTGAGGGTGCAAAAAAAAATCAAAATATTGAGAAAATTGCATTTGAAGCTGTCCAAATGAAGTCCTTAGCAATGCATATTAATAATCAAAAATTAATTTTTAATATATTTACGGTAGGAAATTTACAAAATATCTTCATGGAACATGATCTTTACTAAAAATCAATAATTTTGACAATATATTTTTGGCTATTGCTACAAATATACCCATGCTAATTAAGACTGGTTTTGTGGTCCAGGGTCACAAATATTGCTGTTAACATCAATAGTTCTATAAAACAATAAGTTAATCTATGAAAGTAATCTACATTTTATGTACAGTATGCACAGTTATTTTGTTGTTTTGATGAATAGTGCAGAATAGTTCCAATGCAATGCAATCCAACATAAACGGAAAAAACAAAATTTGCACTCTTGGAATCCAGTCATATTAAAGAACCAGAACTAACTGTATAAATAAGACAAACTTTGTTAGATATATAAAAAGTAAAAATGAATTAAGTGACAAACAAATAAATTAACAATCAAATTTACTTTTTAAAGGACATGCACCAAAGACAACTCCACAAAAGTGATCCAGTGACAAATGAGAGAGAAAGCCTAAAACTAATCCAAAGCCCAACATGTGACTTATCCAAACCGTGTATTTCACAGACTATAGATCATTGACTTTTCAACATGTTCTCTTCTTGTCTCATTGACTAATTTCACTTTTAGTTCACCGAACAATGACAAATCTATAATATTGGACTGGATTTGCTGGCAGCTCTCTTAGATAAACAGCTGTTCTGTCTCAGCGGTCCTGGCTGCTGTGGACAGATGTGTGCGTCTCTGGCAAAGGTCAGAAAAGTTTCTCACTCTTTGATGGTGACAGTGCCCCGGTGACCGGTGAGAACTAGACGTGCAAACTCAGTTGCATTGCTGAAATCCCTGTGGGCGGAGGCAAAAAACAGTTAGCGCCAAGCCCGTCAATCAACATGTCTTTGAGAACACGGCAGGTGTCGGCCTCTCCGTCTGTGTCCGTCCGCTCCATCGTTCTCGGCTGAGGCTCATTCGTCATCACCGAATTAATCAGTGAGCGCGGCCAACTTCACAGCCGTGCATGGCTGCACGGGGAGCATTGAAACTTGAGCTCTTTTTCAGGGCCACAACCACTGCTCACATCCTCTCTCTCTGTGCGAACATGATATCAGTATGACGCATGATAAGCATTATTGTCCTGCAGTCTATTTGCTATTAATTATTTTAGTTTACTTAGAGGATTATGACCTATTCAGCCTAAAGTGCAGGCTTAATATGCATCATTTTGCTATGAAAATAGTCAAACGTTTAAGTATTTAGTCTAACACTGGAAATAATCTTTGTGTCCACAGGCTGGAAAGATTCTTCTGTTTTTTAGTAAAAAGAATAAAAGTATCCTGGCTCGATTCCTGATTTGGGCCCTCATCCTGGTACGTGCACACACACTTGTATAAGAAAAAAAGTAAAAAAGCAGATTTCAACAGCAAGAACTGCACAATACAGCAACGCCTTGTATGTACAAATGGTATATTGCTTGTAGTTGTAGACAGTTTATGAAATAGGTAGGCGTCATGTGATATGTGTATATATGCACTGAATGAATTCCAAGGCAGAGATTGCTATCACACCCCTCTTGGGACTGAACCGGATTGGTTGTTGAGCTCACGGATGTCTGGTGGTTTTTGAATCTGGAGTTTTACCACTATTATTGCATATTAATTTCCACTGGTTCTTTCTGTCATGCATGACAGAGAAAAGTTTTACTATAACTATTATTTACCATGTTTAATAACTTAAAAAACATACTTTAAAGAATCATGTTTATACTTGATGACTTTTTTTATATATACATTTAAAAGAAATGCTTTAGATGTCCTGAATTTAACGTTAAAGCATTATTACTTTACATTACGATACAAAAGTTTGGGTTTAGTACTTTTTTCTTTTCTTTTTTGAAAGAAGCATCTTATGTTAACAAAGACTTTTTGTTTGTTCTTATCACGATTGAATACAGTTGTGTTTTTTAATATTATTTAATATGCAATTTAATATTTTTGTGAAAATGTTTTTTTATCAGAATTAAAATAGAAATATGAATAGAAAGTTCAAAAGAACAACATTTTATTTGAAATTAAAATATGTTATATAACATTATAGTGTATTATTATAAATGTCTTTATTGTCACTTTTGTTCAATTTAATGCATATTTACTGAACAAGAGTAGTAATTTTTATTTTATTTTTTTGATTACTGACTCCAAATTTTAAATGATATACTGTAGTATATGATGTATTGGCTCTCAGAAAAAAATTATTGAAATTAATTATTTTTACACATACAGCTTTGATGTCTCTGGGACCCCAAACATGTAAAATCTCAAAAAGTCAGTAATTGCAAACTAAACTATGACCTCTGTGCTACAGGTCGGCGATGAGATTTGAGTTTATGAAACCAAAAAGTGATTAGATCTTAGATTGAGATGACAATAGTGAACGGCTGGCAGATTTGCGGGTTAAATGCTCCATTTGGGTGGTCCCACAGACAAAAGGAGCAGAATCTGGGCTGGGTGGGAAGTGCATGAGGATGTTTAAACCCCTGTCTCAGGGGAAATGGCCATGTGCTACTAGAAACGTTTTCGAGGGACAGCACAGTTCACTGCTGTCCTTCGCTTGCAGAAAGGCTTTTTTTTTTATTGCACCATGTGGGGTGAATTAACTCTCTCTGCATTCTCACTCAGTTTTAATGAGCATGACGAGTTAAGCAATCTCAAGTTATATGGTGTGTTTAATCTAAAGTGAATTGTGTAGTCTTTTATTCAAGGTTATTAAGCGAGAATCATGTTTCTGCACAATGCAGCATATGTTGATCACAGGATCTACACAGAAAGGGAGTTTGCAAGCTTCTCTTCCATGAAAGACCTTGCCTCTGTGTTTTGTTTTGGACTTCTGGAGGCAGAGCTGCTGGAATGCCCTCTCTAGAGACAACAGGTGCTGGAGGGGTTTTGTCTGGCAAACTCTGGACAGAAAGCTGTGGATGACGGGGGCAAATGACCTGCATTTCTCAGCAATGGCTTCTCTTACGGTCATTCTTGCACGGCTCGTTATTAATATGAGCAAGAATGTTGCGGCTTAGCAAAGCTTGTATCTCATTTGTTTTTATATATTAAGGACTAAAGATTTGAAGTTGGGCCATTTATATGACTGTGCAAATTTTTCTAAATGTCCTTTTCATATGAGATCTGTTTCATTAAATTATGACAGACAAATGTTACCCTCAGGTCCTCCAGAAAGCTGACACAATGTCCTGTTCTTACTCAAAGGATCTCTCACTTGTGCCAAGATATATATCCTTTATACTTTATTGCTTCCTGGGGAACTTTTTTTTCAGAGCACAATTGTTTGTTTTTTAAGGTGTGTAACTATTTGATGTTTGAATACTTATCCAAGCTTAAAATGTAGAGAAACTATCAGTAAGCCATTGGTAGGTTGAATTTTTCTGAAAACACTTTTGCACTTTCAAAACATTGACTTGTTTGTTTGACCTGCCCAACAACAGCTCAACTCATCCAATGGCGTGAATTTGGGGTGGGGCTATCTGTTTACCCGACCAATGAGAAACCGAGGGAATGTTTGGGAAACCTGTTTGAAAACAGTGATTTTAATATTTTATATAAGTTTTTGTAGTCTAGTAATTTACTATGTAGCCTTATGCTTGTGGAATAGCGAAAAAAAACGCAAGGTCTTGAGAAGCATTTTTTTTTTAGTTGAACTTATTTTGACTCGAGTGCTGCTTTTTAGAACAGCTTGTGATGCACGAGGGGCTTAAAACATGCGAGGTGCGAGTGAAATGGATTTGAAATGGATGCAAAAACGTCTGTCAAGTGCATTTTACATAGGAAAACAATGGAAAAGTAGTGCAGTGGAATGTAAAAAACATCAGTTACTATAAATCTAACAACATTTAGTGAGGTTTATGCTTAAAAAAACAATTAAAAAAATGAATTAAAAAAATAAAATGAAAATGTAAGTTGTTTTTCTTTTTTATAATTAGGTTTTCTACCTTTTTTCTTATCCCGTTGTTAAATTATTTTGTATTTGCGTATTATATTTGAAGGATATTTATATACATAGATATTTATGTTGTTTTATTTACATTTACATGGTATGTACCCTAATCACAATTCTTCTCTACTTCTCACAGTGAAGCATTTTGAGTGTGCTTTTTGTGAACCCAGACCCACAGTACGCAGATGCCTGATCCCAGTATTTTAAATTTCATTATTCCCAAGCCCTATGACAGATCGAGCCATTATAGCTGTATGTTGAATCATATTGGCCAGCATTATGGGGCCACACTGCTCGGGGTGCTGAAATAAATGAACAGATATCTATTTCACTTTACCTAGAGGCACAGCATGATAAAATAAACTAGCCAACAGCAAAAAATTATGCCACTGCTGTTCACACACTGCCTCTGATTGTGCAACACAAAGATGGTTTATGTATAATATAGCACTTGCATCATATTTAAATAAATTTTCCTTTTTTATTCAGATTTAGTGATAAGCGATCATGTTTTTTGAAGATATATAGAATAGCAAAAGGAATGATTCCTTGTTTGTATATGCTGTAAAGAATCTGTTGATATGTTTTATTCCTTTCCTCTCAACTTTCCCCCAATGCTTCATCCCTACGTTGACGTCAAAGAAAATATAGATTGTGTATTGGACCACAAAGCATATATTACTAAGGGTTAAGGCAACCAACAAGACCGTTACAGGCTTCATGCTTCGCGATAAACACTGCGCATCTCATAGCACAAGCGAACAATCGATTATCATTGACATCTCTGGAGAGCTCTGAGTTCTGAGAATGTTTTATGCAGCACATCTCCAACAGCCTCTTGTGCTGTTAATGTGCTCTTCACACACGTTATCCTGGTTAAACAAAAATTACCTCCCACCACATTAACAGTCATAAAACGGTGCGCGTTTAGAGGGAGAGGGGTTGTCTTGTCCTTTGTCAGATTGTGGGATTATTTGAAGCTGTTTGTGCTTCACCGTGCCAATAAACAAGGACCCTGAGTTAATTAAAGTTCAACGATCACTACTCCGCAGTTTGAGATTGAAATTGAGCGATTGCCCCACATAGAAATAATTGTCCCACATCCTGCCTGCATAGCCTGGAGACTCAATCTAGAGCCAGCCAGGCTATTTCCACACCATTGATTCTGTCATCTATACAAATGATGGATATCCTCCTAACAAGCAGGTTTGGGTGCTGAACTGTCTATCCTCACAAAAGCGCAATGTTCCTTTAAATGAGCCTGATTTAGCAGTGATACTCTAACTTTTTCAGATATTTTTCTTTTAAGGCCAGACACTGCAGTCAAACACTCATTTTTCATGAACTGGTCAATTTTGAAATTTTGGCCTATTTGGCTTTTCATAACATGTTGTTTTAGACTAGTGGGAAAAAAACATCCAAAATACATTTTTAAATGTTTATTGCACATTATCTATTGTTTGTAGATTAAATTTACAATAATACATATACAGGTGCATCTCAATAAATTAGAATGTCGTGGAAAAGTTCATTTATTTCAGTAATTCAACTCAAATTGTTAAACTCGTGTATTAAATAAATTCAGTTCACACAGACTGAAGTAGTTTAAGTCTTTTGTTTTCTTTTAATTGTGATGATTTGCTCACATTGCACAAAAACCCACCAATTCACTATCTCAACTAATTAGAATGCTTCATAAGACCAATAAAAATTTTTTTTTTTGTGAATTGTTGGCCTTCTGGAAAGTATGTTCATTTACTGTACATGTACTCAATACTTGGTAGGGGCTCATTTTGCTTTAATTACTGCCTCAATTCGGCGTGGCATGGAGGTGATCAGTTTGTGGTACTGCTGAGGTGGTATGGAAGCCCATTGTTCTTTGACAGTGGCCTTCAGCTCATCTGCATTGTTGGGTCTCTTGTTTCTCATTTTCCTCTTGACTATACCTTATAGATTCTCTGTGGGGTTCAGGTCTTGTGAGTTTGCTGGCCCGTCAAGCACACCAACACCATGGTCATTTAACCAACGTTTGGTGATTTTGGCAGTGTGGGCAGGTGCCAAGTCCTTCTGGAAAATGAAATCAGCATCTCCATTAAGCTTGTCAGCAGAAGGAAGCATGACGTGCTCCACAATTTCTTGGTAAACGGTTGCAGTGACTTTGGTTTTCAAAAAACAGAATGGACCAACACCAGCAGATGACGTTGCACCCCAAAGCATCACAGACTGTGGAAACTTAACACTGGACTTCAAGCAACTTGGGCTATGAGCTTCTCCACCCTTCCTCCAAACTCTAGGAACTTGGTTTCCAAATGAAATACAAAACTTGCTCTCATCTGAAAAGAGGACTTTGGACCACTGGGCAACAGTCCAGTTCTTCTTCTCCTTAGCCCAGGTAAGACGCCTCTGACGTTGTCTGTGGTTCAGGAGTGGCTTAACAAGAGGAATACGACAACTGTAGCCAAATTCCTTGACACATCTGTGTGTGGTGGCTCTTGATGCCTTGTCCCCAGCCTCAGTCCATTCCTTGTGAGTTCACTCAAATTCTTGAATCGATTTGCTTGACAATCCTCATAAGACTGCAGTTATCTCGGTTGGTTGTGCATCTTTATCTTCCACACTTTTTCCTTCCACTCAACTTTCTGTTTAACATGCGTGGATACAGCACTCTGTGAACAGCCAGTTTATTTGGCAATGAATGTTTGTGGCTTATCTTGTGAAGGGAGTCATTGTTTGTCTTCTGGACAACTGTCAGATCATGCAGTCTTCCCCATGATTGTGTTGCCTAGTGAACCAAACTGAGAGACCATTTTTGAAGGCTCAGGAAACCTTTGCAGGTTTTTTGAGTTGATTAGCTGATTGGCATGTCACATTTTCTAATTGGTTGAGATAGTGAATTGTTGGGTTTTTGTTAAATATGAGCCAAAAAATCATCACAATTAAAAGAACCAAAGACTTAAACTACTTCAGTCTGTGTGCATTGAATTTATTTAATAAACGAGTTTCACAATTTGAGTTGAATTACTGAAATAAATGAACTTTTCCACGACATTCTAATTTATTGAGATACACCTGTATGTGACCCTGGACCACAAAACAGTCATAAGGGTCTTTTTTTTATTATTGAGATTTATACACCATCTCAAAGCTAAATAAATAAGCTTTCCATTGATGTGTTTGTTAGGATAGGACAATATTTGTTCGAGATACAACTTTTTTGAATATCTGGAATCTGAGGGTGCAAAAAATACTGAGAAAATCGCCTTTAAAGTTGTCCAAATGAAGTTCTTAGCAATGCACATTACTAGTACCGTAGGAAATTTACAAAGTATCTTCATGGAACATGATCTTTAGTTAATATCCTAATGATTTTTGGCATGAAAGAAAAATCGATAATTTGGACCCATACAATGTTTTTTGGCTATTGCTAAAAATATACCCAAGCGACTTAAGACTGGTTTTGTGGTCGAGGGTCACCTTTGGCTGCTTTCCTTCTCAAATAGATTTTTCCCCATGCATTGAGCCAGAAATCTCTACTTGAGTAGCACTTACATACTCTAAAATTTACAGTTTTATTCCTATCTGTACTTGGAAGGGGTCTGTTCAAATATCATTTGATTGATTTTATATTGTTTTATAAAAAGATGATAATTTTTTGTCATTTAAACAGTATTTTCTCATTTATAGAGTGATAAAAAGAGAGATTCAAAATCCCAAGTGTAAAAACACTTAACTCTAATAAAAGATTAAAATAAAAACTAGTGTTTTGAACTTGGCTTTATCTACAGATTTCTGTTTTGGAAATGTATGTAAATTACTGGATATTGAATTAGATAATGCCTCATTTTGCATATTTAAACATATTTAAGAAAACTTGTAATACAAAAAATGTTTGCAATTCCTAATGTAATCAACTGGGAAAGTATGGATGATATTGATGAGCTAATTTTGTACCCAATTACCTAGGGTGTTAATTAAAAAAATTTAATAAAATGTAGAAATGTAACGCTTGAGAGGAGAGCTTTTGCGTAAGGCATGAGGAGATGGATCTGTGTTGCCTGTGTTAGTTGGAGGGGCTTCACCTCCCAGGAGCGTCAGCTAATCTGCTTGATTCTTTATAGCGGGGCTGCTTTTGGGTTTGTCTGATAGTGCTTGCTTTACAGGTCTGCATTGATTTGAAATCTGTTTTATTCTGATCCTCAGGGAATCACTGCAGCCATCCTTTCTAAGTGCACAAGAGACGAAGGATTTATACCTGTCAATAAAAACCTTTGGTAAGTGCTTCCTGACCCTCTAAATCCAGCTACTTCTCCATCCACAAAAGAAGGGATGAGACTCCAGCAGGCACAAATCAGAGGCTGCTAAAACACGCGTTTACTTACCTCTAACAACAGAACGTCCTGTAAATAATCACCCCCACTGGCACAGGAGTGAGACGCGGCGGGTGATACATCCACTGTCCAACTAGATCACTCTTCTTTACAGCCAAGAGAGAGTGAGCAGTTTTATTTTCCCAACCATATATCTTGCCGAACTCTGGCTTATCTCATCCGCCTTTTGTAAATTGAGCAGGATGAGGTCCAGCCCTCTTCCCACATTAAATTATTTGTCATCTAACACCTCAGAATAAATAATGGCATGTAACTGAAATGTTCAGAAGACAGTCATACGATTGTTCATCTCTACATGCAAAAAAAGAAAAAAACAACAAAAAGGATTTGTGAGGTTTATGCTATAAGCAAAAAACATAAAAATACCCTGTGGGGTATGGGGAAAATTTTTTACTTAATGAAAAGAATTAATAAAATACATTTTGGTATTATTTTTGCTATTTATATACTATACTATATAATATATTGCATTCTTTAATACTATATAGGATTTTCATATATTATATAAATAATCATATATATATATAATCATTTATAATATATTTATTTGTTAGTTATTTGTATTAAGGTTAGTTTAATATTCTCTTAGTTTTAATATTTCTATTTATTTTTTCAGTTTTATTAATTTTAGTACTTCAACTTTAACCAATTTCATTTCAGATTCACATACTTTTATGTAATTTTTATTTAAGTTTTTTATTTAATCGTTCATTATTCATCATTTTAATTTCATTTAATTTTAACTATTTGTTTTAGTTTACACTAACAACACTGTTTTGAGAATATTTAAACTGGGAAACAATACTGATTATTTTTATGAGACCTGCGTAAAGGTTTTTATATTAAATTTGGCCACATCTTGCCTTTGCTGGATGTACTCTGTGTCTCTGTGACCCTACTGTACCTGTTTGAGTACAGACACACCTGCTTGAATTTATATGGGCAGTTCATCATGCCAGCTTATTGAGCCCCTGAGTATGTCTGTCTTCATCCCTAAAAGTAATTAACTCCTAGCCAAGAGCTTTTTTTTATTTATTTATTTTTTACTTCAGCTGACATAAACGATGCTCTGGGACGCAGCCATTTTACATTAGATAAAATTCCATTGAGCATCCTGGCACTTAGGAACACAGAGGCACATGACTTATTGACATAGTTGTACTGAGCAGGTGCCAAGCCTTCACTTTGGACGCTTATGTTTCTTATTGGCTTACTCTAAGCACAGAAACTACTATATGTCCATCCATTATTTAGTCCCTGGTTCTGCACTGTGTTGTCCTCTCTGTTACAATAAATGTTTGGCAAAGCACAGTGCACCTCTAAGGGTCATTTTTGATATTTTTGTGGACTGATGTATCTTATATGTGTCTGCACTATATGTTTTCCATTGGTGTCTTATCAAATGGTTCAGATCTGCTGTCTTTTTCAGGTCCCTGTCATTTGTTACTTGCATGGGCTGCATGTCCTTTGTGCTGCTGGGTCTGATGTATTTCGTTGTAGACATTAAGGAATGGTGGGGTGGACAGCCTTTCATTTATCCTGGTATGAGAATACACTTATTTAAAGGAATAGTTTGCCAAAAAATAATAATAAATGTTTGCTGAAAATGTACTTACCCTCAGACCATCCAAATTGTGCATGAGTTTGTTTCTTCATTCAAAAATGTAGTATTGCATCACTTGCTCACAAAAGAATCCTCTGCAGTGAATGGGTGCCGTCAGAATGAGAGTCCAAGCAACTGATAAAAACATCACAATAATCCACAAGTAACCCACACAACTCCAGTCCATCAGTTAACAACTTTCTCCAATGAAAAAGTCATCTAGCCTGTATCAGGAGAGAAATATGCAGAGATCAAGCATTATTTACAAGTGGAAACAGTCCAAAACAGTTCTACACAAATATGTCGGTGGATTCTGATATGAGAGGACAACAGGGGGAAGCGTTATTATGGATTATGAAATTGTCTTAATGATGGTTTTGTTTCTTACAAACACACAGCATTTCACTTCCCAAGATGTAAATTGGTGCACTGGAGTTACTTGTGGATTATTGTGATGTTTTTATTAGCTGTTTAGACTCATATTCTGACAGCACCCATTCACTGCAGAGGATCCATTATGAGCATATGATGCAAATCTGCTCTGATGAAGAAACATGAAGAAGAAAGTTGAAGAAGCTTATCTACATCTTGAATGGCCAGAGAGTGAATACATTTTCAGCACATTTTCATTTTTGGTGAACTATTCCTTTAAAGCATCATTTTATCAGCCAACCCAATCCAGAAAAGCGTACTGTGCATTTGTTTGCAGGAATGAACTCTATATTTGTCTACGTTGGAAACTCTCTGCTGGGATTTTACTTTCCTTTCAGCTGGGAGATGCGTTTTCAGGACAGTCACTGGGAACAGCTTTTCCAGAATATATGGGCTACCGCACTTTGGGTCTTCATTGCCTACCTGCTCTACCGCAAAAAATTCTTTCTCAAAATCTGATGCTGCTGTGCTGGTATTTTTGTCTCATAAAAGTCCTTGTATTTCTCTTTAATTGAAGTTACAGGCTAAAATAAAGTTTTAATTATTAAATAAGTGCAACATTGTGTTTAGGATCCAAAATCATTGATATTTTTGTTTTTGTGAGTGAGGAATGTCTCTTTTCATGCCTGTAAAACTGAATTTGGTGTATTCCTATGTTCAATTAGTTAATAGGCATAAGAACCGAGACCAGAGGATCAGATTTACTGTCTTCCATGGACACCTGCAGTGTTTTATTTGATGTCAGTTGTGTTAAGACCTGAACGTAGTGATTAAATCAAATTCGCTGAAGTGGTACTTAACAAATTAGAACAAGCGATTCCACCACTTGAGGGGTAGCCATTATATATCGGTTGCCATGGCCACCCCCCCTCGGGGCTGTGAGACAGAGAGTGGGTACCATCTGCTCTTCAACTGACAGCCCTTTAATAGGGGTCAAGCTGGACGGCTCACTGAGGAGTGTTTCTGGAGCCAGCACTTTTCATGCTCACACTAATGCAAAATCAGGGAAATTACACCAGCAGATCTCATGCACATACGGAAATTACTGCGTGACACAAAAAACCCTGATGTTTTCTGTCAAGTCATATTCATGAGTTTGAATAAAGTCACAAGCATGACCTCTGGAAGCTCTGTGGCAGTGGTTCTCGGCTGGCTTTGAATTGAGATATTAATTTGAGTGGAAAACCAAGATTTGTTAATAGGAATGTGTGGAAAATTCCCAAAAGAACCTGATGTCTTAAAGGAGTAGGTGACCCTAAAATTTAAATTCTGTCATCTTGTACTCGTCCTCATGCCCTTCCAAACACAAACGTCCCAGACAAATGGCGTCCTGTTCTCAAGATGCTATTTTTTGTTATCCTTATTATGATTGTTCAGTCCCCATCTTTGCTAAGAATACACTCCTGTTACTAAGCAGATGATATTTAAATATTATATTTTATTGTAAGTGCAGATATTTCCCAAATTTAGGTTAGTTCTCTTAAACAGTGTATTATACACTCCTAAAAATAATATTGTTAACCCTATCTATCGATATATGTATGTATTTTTTTATCAAAAATTTTTGTTAGATTTTATCCTTTATTTTGAACTCTGTTATGATTTATTTTATTACATCAATAATTTGTCTGCACAAACCATGTTTATTCATTTTGGAAGAGATGACGTATTTAATAGAGTGAGGTTTCTTTTACCTTGTTCATGGATTTCAAATATGAGGGCATCTGTGTAATTTTGAGAAGTGTCAAATTATAGATACATTTGCACCAGAATACTGTAGAGTTTGATTCGGTTGAAGTCAACAACACAATATATGAGTGTTTGCTGCTCCTTTTTAAAAGTGTGATAAGCTTATTTATTTTGCATTCTTAAGTATGCATAGCAAATATGGTTAGTTGCATTTTATGATTTTCTTTTAGTTTCAAGCAGAATTGCGACCCTTTTTTTGGGTCATGATCCACCTGTTCAGAACCACTGACCAACTAAGCCATTGTGTGACTCCAGTAATATAATAGCAGAGGTTATAAGTGTCCAAGAGTATCACTAAATCTGGCTCTAAGTGGTCAGAAGATGCGAATCTGTCAGGATGCAAAGATTTAATCTCAGAGTTCTCAGAAATGCTCTGCACTGACTTCTCACTTACAAACGACTTGTGAACAAACAGGCTGAATTATGTTATCATCACAGCAGTAGTGTTTAATTTCTGTTTGGAAGCATAAAAACAAATATAATGTATGTACAGCTTTTGTATTATCTTCAATAGTGCACCAGATCTCTGGATTTGTAGGATATTTATGATCTACCGAAGCGGCTGAAACATGTGAACCTGTTCACTCTGCATGGAATTCAATTGAACCCTTTCACTCTGTTAGTTCATGAGAAAGCTTTTCATTTTGAGGATCATATTACCCATTTAAACTAAGTAGAGCCTATAAGTAAAGCAAACTGGTCACCTGATTTTGGGAATGGACTAATGACTAGTGTTGCGCTACTGCATTTCCAAGTGGGAATATGGACTTTGTTCAAGAGCTGTAGCTTTATCTACTACAGTAAGCACTTTTTGAATTAATATTTTACTAATAAAGTTCTTATCATCATTATTATTTAATGTAAGGTATATAGATGCAAAGCTCTATTAGCAAAATACCATTGAGAATAGCTCCACCATGTTTGATGCAAGCAAATCTGTTTGACAGAATCTGACAGTAAAAATTGTGATCTTATCTACTATAAGACAAGCTTTCATCTGAAAATGATCTTGTCAAGCAACCACATTCAAAAGGAACTGATGCAGTGGTGAATGTCATGAATCTGCCTATGCATGGCCTTATCTATATTGATTTACATTGACCATATGTCTGAAAATACCACTGTGTGTCTGGTTTAGAGTAACCTGAGCTTTTTTTAATCTGCATCATGTATATGGTGATGAGCCTATGCTGCTATGTAAACAAAACCATCCTGTGGCTAATATGCAGAGTAAGTGAAATACGGTATTTATACGGCATTACAAATATCTTGTAATGAACAAAAAGGTGGAGCTTGAAACAACGCCTTTGCACTCATTGTATTTTCATGCATGCCATGGTTATAGTTGTTGTGTATTGTTCACATTTGACCACCATCATTTATGTGCATTTAAAATTCATAAACATTATGAGGGCAGAGTTACTGTGACCCACTAACAAGACGTTATATCTTTATTTAAAAACAAAAAACAAAAAAAATGTATTAATATAATTACGCAATTCCAATTCTGTACTGTCATTGAAATCATTTAACTTGGACAATTATAAAATAATTATTGGTGGTTTATATAAAATATTATAATAATCATCATTTATATAGAAAATTATTAATAAATAATATTTGAATAATATTTATTATACAGTATATCATTTTTTTATATAAATAAATCTATAAATCTTGAAACACAGTATAAGTGAAGCCTTTGAATTAAGTTTTTGATTCCTGGAAAATACGGATTTAATTCAAGTAATAAATATATCATTACACTTAATTAATTATGGAATATATTTATTACTTGAATTAAATCCATATTTTCCAGGAAAAATGTATATTCCATACTGTCTGGCGCTCTGCTTTTAGAAAAAAAAATTATATTTCCCCAATACTCCTGCACTCCCGATGTTGAGGGTTTTATGAATGGAAAATATCTCAATAACTCTTTTGGATCTTAAGCAACAGAGAGTTTTTTTCGTTACCAAAACATCTTTGCCTGGCCTCTTTCTCTTATGTATGCTTAATTTGAGGTCTCCACTATAGTTTGATTTGGCATCCATCAGCGCAGACGTTGATTGGAGTGATTGCCCCGTGATGCACTGGTGGGTTGCCCTAGAGGCAGAGTAATGCATCATGCTTACCCCTCTTCACAGAGAACTAAGCAGTCATCTGGTCCAAGAGCAGCCCAACACAGACAGAGACTGGCTCACACACTGCCAAAACGGGGCCGACACCATCTTGAACTCACAACAACTCTCTTAAACCTTGGCCTTTACTGACAGTATTGAATTCTCTACAGAACTGTTGTTTTGGATGTTTCGGAGGATGTGAGGAACAATAGGCTTGGGTGTGGTTTGTCCTTAAAACTGACTCTGTTTGTTGATCATTGTACCTTTGCACCTGATTCTTATTAAACACTGTTTTGGGGAGCAAATAAAATGTTCCTGCAATAGTTTATTTACTTTCATTTATTTATTTTATTGTGAATTACTTTGACAAATCTTATTTTGCTCATACGTTTACCCTTCACCTCTGTTTGACATACAACTGGACCTGTTCATTTCGAAGTGCATACATGTATTACACAGTTCAGGTTTTAATTTTTTTAAGCTAATATACAAAGGAAACTGGGGCTAGATATCACACGTTTTACTCTTGTGAACATTTTTCAATATTTAAAATCAATTACTGTATCGACACCCTAAAATCTTGGCTACAAAAAAAAAGCTAATTTCCACTCTTACTGACAAAGAAAAAATATAAGAAAAAACACGAGATCTACAAAGCAGTTCAAACTAGTACTTCAAACTAACATTTATGAAAATACTATTGTTTTAAAATCATGTTTTTTTTTTAATGAAGTTATTTACTTTTGTGCACTTTTTGAACTGTTTGAAACCAGCACAGATAATTATTACTGTAAAAATGAATAAATAAGTAATAAAAGCATTCAAGTAACTGGACAATTTTTGTCAGGCCTACTGAAATGATTACCCCTTTGGCAATTTCCCCGTGTGATAACTAGCCCCGGTGTTCTCTACAACGCAGATATACGTAAATGTATCTGTAGGCTACCCTTTAATTTCATACTCAGTCACTTGAGCATATTTAAACGGACAGAGCCTGGAAAATATGAGTATCTTTTATAAACATGAGTATGTTTATAAAAACTATCAATAATTAATAATATAATGCATAACATAGTTGAACACCATAAAGTCACATGCTTGTCCAGTTACCTGTTCCACCTTACGCACATATTATTTGCATGTCCCCAAAATGTAGTTTTATTTCATTAGGAACTCTTTGGCTCATTGGACAGCTGCTGAAGTGATTCAGGACGGAAACACACATCTGAGGAAATTGGCTGGATGTGATGTGAACCTCCCCCTGACGCGCTCTCTCTCTCTCTCTGGCTCGTTCCGCCCATCTCTCTCTCTCTCTGTGTGTGTGTGTGTGTGTGTGTGTGTGTGTGAAAGAGAGAGTGCGCGCGCGCTGACGGTCCAGCAGCTCGCGCTGCAGTCACCCGTCAATGGGACACTCACGTTAAGGACTTTTGTGGCTCCTTCGCGCGAATCGTTAACACTGTAAAGTTCTATTCTTTAGGAATCAAAACACTTTTGCCTGTTCATTGTGAAATTACACTTATGATTGACAAGTATGGGAACTACGCGTGGAATCGTTTGGGGAGACATCGCGGTGCTCCTGCTTCTCCTATCTAAAGGTAAGGATTTACTCCCTAACAGTCTGATGTCACCTCGCGCTAAGTGTACGCTATTTAGCCCTCTTTGTTTGGGGTAAATAACTGTGTTGTGAGCTAGAATGGTTGCATTACTATTCAGAGGCAGTACATGAGCATTACACTTGTCGTATTTTAACTTAAATAGAATTGTCGCCTCTAATGTGCATCCTTCAATGACAACACAAGGGCTGTGTCTCAAACCCTAGATAGCTGCCTACCTAGACTGCGTTTTGAGCAAAGTTTTACGTTGCTCAAAGATATTTTTATTCCCTTGTTCTTTAGAAAGCATCCTACAACCCAGATCGTAAGAACCTGTAATGTGGCATCATAAACTTTTTTAAATAACAAAAGAACCCTAGATAGTGTACATTTTTAGTTGGGTTAAGAGGGTTGTTTGCAGAACCTAAGATCCTGAAAAAACAACCTGTTTTAAGGGTGTAGGTAGGTTGCTTACTAGGTTTTGAAACAAAACCCTGCTCCACGCATTGGTATCATAACATAATGTAGCATAACTGCTCTTTTTCCATTGGATCATTTTATATATCATTAAATATATATTATGAGGCCTCTTAATTTATATGAACAGATCTATACATTTTGAAACACAGTAAGCTACGCTGAACCTTTGGAAATTGTGTTCTCATGTTCAGGTTTTCTCAAGGAGCTTTTTGGATTGTCATGGAAACATTTTACTTTGGTTTATTTTCTTCTGAAAAATCTATTCTTTTTCCTGTTTAAAAATGGTTGAAAAGTGTATTATTATTATTATTATTAGGAAGTGTATTATATAAAAACAGCAAAGATATATAACTTTTGCTTTCTGTAGGCCTATTTAATTCAAGTAATGAAGAGCAAAGTACTGTATTTCACACTTTTAATGACATTTTATGGTAAATCCGAAGTTTTGTGAAATACATTTTATTTGTCATTTTACGTATACGTTTAGTTTGATTATGCACCCTATTTTCTGTGTAACTATATGCTGGCTCCGAACAACAGACAAAACATCTGTATATCCAGGGGGTCTGCATCTGCCCCCATTCACAGGCCACTGCTACTGGAGAGATTTACCAGACAGTTTTGTAGAGGCAATCTGGTGCTGAAGCCAAAATATGTCCAACCCTAATGTGCCACATGGTTCATGCAAGCAATACGCATGTCTCTATACGTCATTATATTGTAATCCCATGTAAAATCCCTCTGCCCAACTGTACTAACACAACTCTCTCAAAATAACTGGAGTTAACTAGAGTCGAACTTGTTCCTGAATAGATCTTAAATCTCAGTGTGTGGCCAGTTGCATTAAAAAGCAATGGTCACATCGCAACAGCTTGAATACAGACAAGTGGAACATAGCAGAGGTTTCACAGCTATTCTGGTCATTCAGAAGACATTTGGCAGTGTGTGAATGCAAAAGTGTTGCATTTGTCTTCGCTCAATAGTGGTTCTTGAATGGTGTTGATGGTGGTGAGGTTATTTAATGATGACTGAATGAACATTAGACTTACTAAGAGTCAAAAGTGACAAAACAACCATAGATGCATTCTGATGTTAACGGAATCTCTCAGTCTAAATTATGACGGGAAATTGCATTTTAATGGTCTTGTTGACTCATGAAGTATTCATCTGTCCAATAAACTACCAGGAATTGTACAATCTAAGCAAAATTCCCTGAAATACAAGTAAAATCAGCAATGATATGGTCTGTTGGAAGCAGTTTATTCTTTTTTTCAAATGAGCCGTGTGCATGTTGTCATGCAAGTTTTTGTGTGGCATGATTATATTGACGGGGATTTGTGATGCTTATTAAATCATTTTAGTAAAGTAATAAAGTAAACTAACTATATAAAACTTGTTAGTATACAGAAAAAACAGCCATGTTTTTGTTGTAATATGATATTCTCATGAATATTTTTATTTATTAATAGGCATTACTTGTCATTTTCAGAAAGGTTTGACTTTATATATATTGATGTTTGCATGTACGAGTCTGTTTATTTATTTAAATATATTATTTTTTCCATCCAATTTTCTCTGGGGGCAGTGATGTTGTGGCTGTCGTATTTTTCAGTGTGAGTTTACATTTTAATTGCTCATTCTCAACACAAACTTTTTGAATTTACCTTAAATAAACATTTAAATGAATTTTGCCTTGATAATCACCAGGTGGTAAGGAACAATATGATTAGATTTCATCCTACTGAACAGCTCCTGTTTTAACCTTTATTAGAGATGATGCGGAAGCACCTTGATTCTTTGCCGTGAGGAAAAAACAAAAGCCTGGTGCCGAGAGGTGGTCAGAGGGCAGGTGTGCAGCAGGTGTGCTTAGCTCTGGGCAAACACAATGTGTTTGTCTTCTGAAAGGAAAATACTGCCAGTAAAATAATAGAGTACACAGCTCTGATAACAGATGAGGCTTAAAACCCCTCATTAAAGACACAGGATGGTTGGCAGCGCCTCTCGCAAAATGGATCTCATCTATTTTATGACAAGCCATCCCATGAAAATGGATGATGACAAAAGCAATGGATTTTGTCCATGCTGGGGATACATGTAATCATGTATCTCTGTCTGGTGTCATCAAACTTTGATGGTTTGACGTTTAAAGGACATAGAACCTTTTGCGCAATGGAAAGGTTCCATGGATGCTAAAGGTTCTTAATGGAGCTATGCATTTGAATAAAGAACCTTTATTGAAAAACAGGAACTCTGCCAGTTATCAAAAACATGGTAGCAAAAAAATCAATTAATCGTTTTTTTGCCAAAATCATCTGTGCATACTGTTTGTTTTCAGCAGTGAATGTTGCATGTGTAAATACGTTTAAATTAATGAACGACTAATAAGGTGATGAGCTTCTTTAATGAAGGAGAGTATGTGCAATTGATAATCAAATATATAATTTGACCTCTAAAGTCACACAGCTGTCTATAGCTTTCCATCACACTAGTTGTTTGCATAAAATAAGTCCAGACCCCATGCCATGTATTGTGTGCGAGGCATTGATTTGTGGATACACAGCTTTGACCCTTTTACTTTATCTGTTGGAGTGCCATGGCTTCTGACCTCTAAAACCCTCACCCAAGAAGTATTTCCTCATGATCAGGCCACAGGAGAACGGCCATCCGATGGGAAGTAACATTAGGGAATCAAGTTCAGACCACCTCACAATCCTTCCTGCATCAGCACAATAATTTTCATCAACTGTCATTGCAGACCGATAAATCTCATTTGATACATTACAATGTTTTATTTTGGACTTTATTGCATTAAATGATTTAGTTTAGTTTGTGTCTTGAGCAGTGTATATAAATCCTGCCCATTTCCCCTTCGTCATCTCTACTTTTAGCATGATTGGAAAAACAGATTTGATGTTGGTACTTACCGGTACTTTTCTTATTCTTTCTGTAGATACCCTAAAAAAAAGTAGAAAATCTAGGCCAAATCTTTCATTTTATTTAAATCTTTAATGAAGCTCAATGACCTAATATTGTAAAATGTTAGCAAAATTTTAGACTGTATTTTTAAAGGCATATTATTTAAGGTGGTAAATGCATTCATTAAACAGTTTAATATAAAGCAAAAGTAAGATGTATTGTGTTATTGTACACACAGAATTATACTGATACATTGAAAAATATGTTTTTAAAAATCTAAATTAAGTGAAAAATATTTAGTTTTTTTAACAATGATTTATCTCTGAATCATTCTAAATGCATTAGAATACACCATCCAAAGTAAACTGAAGGGTTAGATCAGGTAGAAATAGGCTAGTGCCTTAAGTGTGGTTTCTGTGCCATTTCTTGATTCAGTGTCATAATAAAGGCTGTTGTCCTCATGATAATCCATTGTACATGGACATTAATGAATCTACCAGAAACCACATTTGGACTAATTGTCCAGCTTTTGTACCTATTGGAGTCGTAGCCCAGATCCTTCAGTTAGTTATGGGTCATATTTCCACCCCGTGCATCAGTGGAATCTAATTTGCTTTGGTGAAAGGACAAGAAGACATTGATTGAAATTGTGTCCCAAGGGCGTTTGGGGCTCTTGATTTCTACATGGGTCTTTACGTGTTATTTTCTAGTGGTCATCGATGCATGGTGTGTTTGACTGATCATTTACAACAGTGAGCAACCAACACAACGGCTTAGTTAGGACTTAACTGTCCTCGTTTGGTCTTTGGTGGTGTGTTTGGAGGGGGAAGGGCGCTGAATTGTGAATGGCTTGTCATTTTAAGATTCATTCATTACCTGGAAATGAGTCAGTGGAGTCTCAACTACACAGACTTTTAAAAATGCAGATACAACCTTGGCATTAATACTGGAATCCCTTTCACTGAAACATTGGAAATTTGCTTATTTATACCTGATCGAATCTTTAAATTCAGTTTGGTTGGTGTAATCAAATATATTTAGCTTGTTTCAGTGATGTTAAATAATATTCTGACTTGAATAAAATCAATTAATTTACATTTTTTTCAGTACATGGTTGGTTTTACATTACACTTTTAAAATGCAAGACTTAGCATTTAGGAAATGCCAGCTCTTGATGACCTAACAGCTCAAACTCAATAGTCCATGTAAATTCACCCACTGGCCCATTTCAACCATGCACTGTGAATTTGAAGACTCAGGTAAAAGTCATAAAAATTGTTAGTATGTGTTTGAAGCAGTGGAGGGGAACACTGAGGAACATAATGAGTAATGAATCACACTGGAGGTTATTTCAAAATATTGTCCAAAAAACGAAAGAGGAACAGAAAAAAGGCCTTCAGGTTTTGTTTCTGTGTTTAGTCTAATCTTGATTGTTGTTTTGTCTCTGTCTCAGGCTTATATTATAACATTAAGTGAATAATGTTGGTAATTGCTTATCGTAATGATACCATCCAAGAGAACATGTTGTTCAAAGGTCCCTCATTTATGAGCTCTAATGTCCCATCCAATCCCAAAAGAGATTATAAAGTAAATACAAACATGCTGCCTTTTCCCACAGGAGATGTGAAATTAGATTACTTAATGACGAACGTCCATTCCGTGCTTACGTTGATGGGATGCTGAATTACATTTCTGACATTGCATTTCTGATGATGATCGATAATATTGTAGTTGTTTGATAACAGCTTTAGATATACACTTTAGATATGTTTAATTGTACCCTTTTCTGATTCTATTATAGAAATCTACCATGTTGCATTTGGCTAATACAATAATGTGTACTAATTGTATGATTCTTGTCTTTTTAAACCACTCTGCTTGAATCTTAAACCTTTTCAGTGTCGCATACTGAAGAAAAGGGACCAGTGCACATTAGAATGAGGGGAATTTAACCATAATAATCAATAATAATAGTTCCGTATTGAATTATAGCGTAATTGGCAGCCTTTTAGTTAATTAAATCGTTGTGGTCACAGAGTAATGATTCTCATTACTATATTATAGAGATGGAGTCTTAATTATTTTGCTTAGTAATTAAGTATGTTTACTTTGATTAGTCCTCTTACATCCAAATTGTCTCATATGGATCTGAATTTAGGGAAAAAATTTAACAATCTGCTTGGAATTGGCATAATTTTTATTAGGGCTGTGTATCACCAGCAAAGTCACGATACGATATGTATCACGATACAGGACTGCACTGAATTTCACCTCAGAAGAATTTAGTAAAACAGCTGTTTATTAAACACTGCATACTATAGTGCCATTTCTAACTATTGGTAGAGCAGGCAGATGACCTCTGCATTATGAAGGGCCTCCATAAATGTACCACAGTACAATATAGGTAATAGCATATGTTTCATGTTTACATTGGGAACTCACCACCAGGTACAATATTCTGATTGTATCTTTTTTTTTTTTAAGCCCATAAATAATAATGTACACCTTCTAATAAATTTATATTGTAGTGTACTCATTCTAATATATAAAAAAATATTTACATTGCTGGGATTTCCATTGCACAAATTAACACACTCTCTACGTTTAAAAAGTAAAAATAATAATTAGAAGAGTTCTAAACTAATGCGTTGTCTTCACTGTATCTAACGCACACACACTCGAGGCTGATTTATGCTCGACGTGTCCGCAAGTTCGCTTAGGTGCGCGTGGCAAATATGATGCCATCGCTGTGTTGGCGGAAGTTCGCTTTGAGTGCGTGCGACGTCGTTTCGCGTGGCGGTGTGCTTCCACAAGTTTCCGCGCAGCTCCGTTTCCGAAGATGCACAAGTTCAAAGTGACTCTAGCCGAAGATGGATGTCTGTGCCAGCATTTGTGTGAAACATAAGCAGTTTGGTGCAGTCACACACACAGATCACGTTGCGCCCGAAATCAGACATTCAGGAACAAACTTTTTAACTCTGCCCCCCAGTTTTATCAACTAAATAGCTTAATATCGCTCAAGAGCTACATTATCTTTCTCAACAAGGAGCTGCTAACATCGTTTCTAAAGGAATTAAAGCCACAGCTTTACTGTTAATACGTGGCAAAACGGTGGTAATTCATACATACGTAGCCTCTCTCTCTCTCTTTCTCTGTGTCATAAATGAACAGTTGATGAATTACACTTTTCTGAGAATAGAATATTGAAGTGAAGATCACTAAACTTCAAGCTAACCAGTGTTTTCAGTTTTCACTTAGCAGATATTTCCGTATTGCGCAAGTGTAAAGCTCTGTTTTGGGGATTACCTCTCTTTATATCAGGCAACCCAGTTGTGTTCCTCTGTGGCCAGATTAAACCTTGTTGTAGTGTATGCTCTATTCATTCTTTTTTTGAACCTACGCAATTTTAAAACGTGTAACATTTTAAAAACAATTAAGTGCGGTTCACTGCTGCACACGTGCCACAATACTGATACTGGGCCAGCTGTATCGATACTCATATCGTCAAATCTCTGTGACGATACATCGTCGTATCGATATTTTGAACACAGCACAAATTTTTATACATGATTTGATATATTTTGTATTTGTTATGATTTATTAGACACACATTTAGATGAATTTTAATGTGAAAAAGATTTATTGTTGTTATTATAAATAATAATAATTTTTATAATTATTCTTTTTCCTTCTTATTATTATTATTATAGCTTATCATTTATGATTTTTAATCATGAATATGTCCAAAAATTAAGGATGTTGCTACTAAAGTACTATATTCAGGCTGGATTTTTATTTAACATACATGCAACATGAGAGCATGTGGCATCCTTTTCATACGCATCCTTACATGTGCTTAATGCAGGATGGTTATCGGCTGAATGTACTCGGCTGTTGATTAATATTGCTATTGACTGGCCTGTTACTTCTCAGTGGGATCATCACTGGGGACAAATGCTCTTCACATTGACCTTGGCCAAAAGGGCAGGGGCCAAGAGGCCGACATCCACATGCTTTATGATGATCCAAAAAAAAAGAAGTTCTGATTGTCAGACTGAATCATTATCAAGATTACACTACAGTGATATTTACAGCCGTTGTAGCTATAGACACGAAGCTAGATGAGAATTCTAGTGATTGCAACAAACACATCCCTGTGTTTACATACAGCATGTCATGAATGGAGCCCTTTGAGGAGTAAGTGGATTATGGAAAGTAGATTGCTCTGACTACTTGCTTGTTTCCGCCTTTTGACGAGTTCAAGGAAATGGCAAGAAAGACCCATGCACTCTTCCAGCTCCCATGATCTCATAGATGGTACATTTCTGCGGCGGTGTGCATGTTGAGCTAATTGAGTTCCTGTCTTTGTGCAGCCCGGTCCAGAGGTCGTCTATCCATTAACCTGTTCTCTCGCTGAGACATCTTGCTTGAAAACATGCAGGCCACACACCATTGCAGAGATTGACGCTAATTCAGGTCATCATATATGTCTGTTTGATTTCAAATGAATGCTCTGTCTGCAATGACAGTGGATTTATTTATATTCAGAACTGATTGGTCTCTTCTCGTCATTTGATTAAATTGTTGCATCATCAGAAATGGGTCACTCTAGGTTAAGATGAAGAGAGCTGGCACACCTTCTTTTGACCAATAACAACACTGAATGAATCGCTGATGGAAATTATGTGCAGATGTTTTATATAATGTCTAATTCTAAATTAATATGACACATGATTTCGGTTGTTAAGCTTTACCTGTCTCGTTTGTGCGTATGTGCGCGTTAGGTTCAAAGTCAATTCGCCTGTGAGCTGAAATCAATATGTCAGATTGCATCATAGTGTTTACTGTGTACACTGTGAGAGGTCAGAGCAGTGAGCCCAATCTGATCAAGTGATCAGTCGAAACTCCAAACATCCACCCTTCTGCCATCACCTTAAAGGGGTCATATGATGCTTTTTTAAATATCATTATTTGGTGTATTTGGTGCTAACCTATATTTGACATGCTTTAATGTTCAAAAAACACATTCTTTTTCAAATACTGTACATTATTGTAGGTCCTCTATGCCCCGCCTCTCTCAAACGCTTCGTTTTCTACAAAGTCCCTCCTTCCGACAAGCGCAGTCTGCTCTGATTGGCCAGCTGACCCAGTGCATTGTGATTGGCCGAACACCGCAAGCACTCGTCGGAAATGTAACACCCCTTACCATAATCATGAGCTTCAGCTTTCAAAATAAATGTAAAGACAGAGCCCGAAAGGGGAACAGAGTCGTGTGACAGACAGTGATGAATCTGTCCACTTTGCTGTGACCGCTCTCCTCCTCTCTCTCTCTCTCTCACGCTCGCATTCTCGCGCCTGCTCCTCCTCTTTCTCTCTTCGCTCGCGGCTGTCGCGCTTCTCTCCCTCACACACACACACACACCACACACACACACACACCACACCACACACACACATGATGCGCAAAACTCCGCATTTGAACAGTCAATAGCAAATACTTAAACTAATAACAAAACAGTAGCTGAATCAGAAGCACCAGATTGTCATAGCAAAAATCAGAATGACCTCCTCTCCTAGGTTCAAGAAACAGTCGTCCATAAAATGCATTGCTATTCTGTTGTAATTAATCTTAAAGATTCCTAAATGCATCTACTTTCGGAAGGCCAAATAAAGTGCTTTTGCTTTCGCACTGAAACACACAGCGTCTCCCTGACATGCTGCTTCAACACTAACTGCTGTTACTGAAACCACACCTTCTTTCTTTACGTGCACATTTGGGCCGCATTAATGCAAATATTCCCACATAGTGGGATATGTGGGGGCGTGTTGGAACGAGCTGTTTTAGGGGGGCGTGGTAGAGTCTTAGACTTTGATAAAGAATATCTCTTTGTTTTTTAGACTTTAGTCTTTGCAACTTCACAGACCTTCTTTATGCACCAAGTGCTTGTAACACTCCAAAGAGAAAGGAAAACTTGAAATATCATCATATGACCCCTTTAATACTCGCATAATGCTCATCCACGTGTCATATCCCGTTATACTTGACTCACTGAATACCTCATGTCACTCTTGTGATGTCACAGCATCATTCCTGCTTGTACTGCTTTTGATTCTGTGAGTTAATTAGCTTGATATAAACTGCTTTCTGTTGGCTTCCGGCCTGGAAATAAATTGAATTTGGAATGATTCAAATCAGTTGGATAGCTGTAGTTTGCAGCTGCCACACCACAAAAGTTTAAAACTCAAACGACTTGAAGTTTGCTTTATATTATTTCTTACCTTGGCTAGGACCACCAAAACACTGATTATTGAGCTTAAAAGCTTTTTGGAAAGAGTAACAATTTGAAAGTTAATGGTTTTCTTTAAATGCTTAATGTGAAATTAATGTACATACTGTACACACACACTGATAAAGATCAATGTATTAAACTTGTCCTCATGCAAAGTATTTACTTTGCTCTTCATTACATTTAATCACACAACATTTACGTGAATTATTAAGGCGACAAACTGATCGATACATTGAAATTGCAGTTGTAACAGTGTTGCTAGAGCAATTTTTTCATGCTTGTTGGATCCTTGTCTACATTTGATCATAAATCACTGCAAACTTTTGGTTTTGGCCAACACTTCTTTACTTCTCTCTCTTCAGATTGGAACAGTAGCTTGCTACTTACTGAAAACTCTGTTTACACTTGGCATGATCATGCGTTTACATTTGTCCCCTCCCCATCAAGTAACTTCTGTATCCAGATAACAGGCCAGATCTCCTTTCCCTGCATAATTAGTGCTGCGAAATAATTTAAAAAAAAAAAAAAAAAAACACTAATGCAATTTTGATTTTGGCTGCTGTGATTAACAGTATTTAGATGTACTCAAACTGTGTTAAAAGTTTTCATTTACAACATTTTTTTTCAGCACTGAAATTTGTAGCCAATCAGCTGTTTGTATAGCCATAACGGAATGGCCAATCAGAGCAGATCTCGCTCACAACCAGTTTTGTTCAGCACATGCTTTACTCTTGCAAATGCTCTCATTATAACCAATATATTGTATACACAACATAAATAAGACAACTTAGACATTTTAACTGGGATTTTCAGGAAAATACTCTCACTGAAGTGCACAACCGTTTCAGTAATTATAAAGAGTACTCTTTCTTTTCAAGTGAAATGCTAAGGTTTCTTTCAAAAACAAAAATATCAGAAATATCCAGTTGTTAAGTCTGATGTCATTGTTTCTGGATCCAAATGGCAAAGACCAAAAGTAAATAACAAGTGGTGTTAATTGCCCTAACCCTTACTGTTGTTACATGTGTTTTGAGTTTTGTCTTCCTTGCATTGTGACCTAGTTTTCCTGAGTTGTCTGATTAGTTATCCTGTCCACCAGGTTTCTATTTATTACGTCATTAATACGCAGTGGTGGACGAAGTACACAAATTAAGTACTTGAGTAAAAGTACAGATCCGTAATAAAAATATTACTCCAGTAAAAGTACTCAAGTTTTCAATTTTACTCAAGTGAAAGTACAAAAGTACTTGATTTTTTATGTACTTAAGTAAAAAAGTACTGATAGATTTATTTTGCAATTTTATATAGGCTACTTATCATTTAATTTTATATTAGCATATATTTTTTATAATTAAAATACTGCTCAAAATACCTGGGATTTTCCCAAAATAACCACTATATGGAGTCAAGATATATTTTTGTTGTTGATATGGACTACATAGACGAGAGTGATGTAGTAATGTTCACTGTGAAGCTTACACTGCGAAGTACCTGAGAGAAAACAGATTTGACCATCTGATTTTCACCAGTAAGAAAAAAGTGTTTAAAAGCTTGTTGTTCTGCAGAATATCACAGTTATATATGACATGAGAATAAGACCTGAAGTTAGGAAGAACATTTTAAGGAAAATATATATATTTTCATAATGATTTTTTTTCTTCTCAAACCTTGTCTGTGGTGTAAAAAAACCCCTGGCCAAATGCCCCCAGAGGGCACCACTTCCCACTTTGATAATTAATGTAGTTACCATGTTCTGAACATCACATCCTTTTCCCCCCCCCCGATGAATCTAATATGTGGTTGAATAAATATATTTGGACTTTATATCTAAAAAATACCACAATTTAGCACCAGCAAGCTTGTTAGACAGTTAACATCAGCTAACATTGACTTATTTTCAGCATGATTATGAATAAACATTTATATTTGTCTACTCAGCTAGTTAATCCAAACAATATAAAAAATTATACTGTTGATAAACAATATAAAAACAGACGTCACATATATAGGGCTAAATGCGTAGCATTTTAATAAAACTGTTAACGTTACGGCAGCGGGGAATACGAACGTGCATGAGTTATTTTATTTAATCAGTGTTATTTTAATGTTTCGTTTTTTTTTTTTACCTAAAATAGAGACACAGATGTTGATGTGTCTGCATTCAATCATTTCAGTGGGCTTAAACAGATCACCCTTTACAGCAGATTTAGTTCACAAGCAACTGACAGTTTTGACCTAAATATGATTTTCAGTTACAATAATTAATCTTAAAATTCGACATTAGTAACTTACTTTTAGCAGCATCAGACGCGCACACGCTCACAAGATCTCCCGGTTCTTACTTGTGAATTCAGTTCACTGGAGACTCGCACTAAACGGTTCATTTGAATCAGTGAGTTGTCGACTCGAGAACAACCGCAATCGGTTCGTTCTAATTCGTCAATTAATCGTTTGGTGCGATTTGCGAACCGATTTAAAAGGTTCATTGAAAAGAATCAGTTCGTTCTTGAATCAGACACCGCTTCTGCGTCTCAGAGCACGTGATATATTATAAGGAGTAACGATATGTTTTATGAAATGTAGTGAAGTAAAAAGTACGATCATGCTTTGGAATGTAGTGAAGTAAAAGTAAAAGTTACTCAAAATAAAACGACTCTAGTAAGTACAGATACTTGAAAAATTTACTTAAGTACAGTAACGAAGTAAAGCTACTCCGTTACTGTCCACCACTGTTAATACCCTTTATTTGTCCTGTGTATTAGGCCATGTCCACACGTACACGAGTTTTTCCTTCTTCCGTTTTTAAAAAAATCCACATGAAAACGCAAACGCATGCTATGAAGCACTGTCAAGAGCATGCCAAACCAACAGGTGGCAATATAATTTTAACCGTAAAGCCATGTTGGCCAATCAGAAGCCTGAAAAAGTTTCCAGTAGGCGGAGATAACAGTGCATGCTCCAACGTCACAAGCCAAAAACTCCGGTTTTTGAAAATCTTCACCCTGGCAGGCGTTTTAAAAAATGTTCGGTTTCAGTGAACGGGTACTGCGTTTGCGTGTGGACGAATGGCCAAACCACGTAGAAAAAGGTGCGGTTTAAAAAAATAATCGCATTCTTATGGACAGGGCAAACCCTGAGTCCTCCCTCTTCCTCTGTTCATCCTTATTTGAAATAGTGTGTGGTAATGTTTCCTAGAGTGTTTATTATTAAAACTGTCTCCTGTATATTCTCTGTTGTGCGCTTTCACGTTCTTTAACAATTGTATCTCCATAGTCCATAGTGAAATCTCTGTTGCCCATAGAGCTATTCATCTTTTTTGAATCATGAAAATATTGTTGTCTGGGATGGTGTGAGGTGGAGACCATCTTTAAGAGTTTGTTAAGTTTGCCTAAAAAGTGTGCCATAAATGAATCCTGAAAAACAGCTGTAGAGATTGTATTCTGACTTGAAACGCAGTGCAGGCTTGGACCCGGAAACAGTATTTGACATATCATGACTTAACACATGGATGATGACTAGATTACACTGATGATTTAGATTATATTGATATCCAATCACAATGCGTCCTCAACAACCTTAGGACCAGAACAAATGGTTACACTTCATTTCGATAGTCCACTTTAGACATTGTACTAACTATAAGTAACTTTATAACTACATGTCAACTAATTCTCATTAATTTGCAACTACATGTCTACTAACTCTCAGAGTAGACTGTTAGGGTAGGTTTAGGGTTAGTAGAATAAGTTGACAAAGAAAGTGTTAGAGAAGATATTAAGCAGACAGTCTACTAATACTCTACTAACTGCTAGTTGACATGTAGTTGCAAAGTTACTTACTGTTAATAGAATGTCTAAAGTGGACTATCGAAAATAAAGTGTCACCAAACAAACAGATATCAAAACATTCCATTTGCAATTGCATTTACGCTTGCATTTTCAATGCATGTCTGAATGACATCCAGATGAAGGTAGTTAATGCCAAATGTAAACTGACCACTGGATACTTACTCTTCCTGAAAAGTAGTATGTGGAACATAATCTATTTTTCACATTATAAAGTGGTTGGCTACATTGTTGCCACTTGCCTTTATCACATTGCATATTTGTACAGTACAGTACAGTATTAAAAATTTATATTTATTTAGAGATCTGCTTAAGATGACAGTGTCATTAAATTATTAGTGTTTTTGAAAATGGACTTTGAGTGTTAGATGACAGCAAAGGTAATCTAAATGTAAAAATACAGGAAATTACTGTAGCATGCACAATTACATATCCAATATGAGCCAATATGTAGGCTACTTTTATAGCAACAAATAATAATAAATTAAATCTTAAATGCTGACTGATAATTTATATGGCCCAGAGTTTTATTGCATTTTTAATCCACTTCATTGGAAAATGTATAACAATGTCAACTCTTGGCTGTCTGATTAAATAATTTCAAAAATCATGGCTGTAATTATTTATGGTTTATTCATCACACAGAAAATGCTGGGTCAAGTTGAAAGCATTGCATTGTGGGATACGGTGTTCCAGTGTGCATTGTTGCATATAGCACACGTTTAAAAGATATTCCACACATACACTGTGGTGCAGTATATAGAAATATTTGGATAAGTGATCACCCTTGCCTATATGCTTCTATAATTTCTGTAGTTTTCAGATGTAAAAAGCTGTCAGTCATAATCCATTAATTCTACAGTGGAACAACAAGGCAAGGGGTTTTGCTTGTATTACAATGTTCTTAGTCTTGGAATCCTTATCCCAGGAGGACCACACAACTACTCCAATTTCATGTGTTTATTTAAGTACAAACGAAAGTAAATGCTATCAGTGCTGCTCTGAATCTTAGAGTGGCATAGCGCTGCTAAGCACTCCACCTGATACACTGACACAGGATGATGAATGAGTGTCACAGCAAATCCAGTGGCTTGTTCAACACAGTATCTGCATCAGCTAAGATTAATGCTGCCATCCCTCAGCTCTCCTGCGGCTATTTTTTATGAGACCAAGCACACAAGCCTTACTTTGTACTATCGGCTTTCACTGAAAGACGCATCTGAAATACAACATGGATGTCACCTTACACGGCTTAGACAGCTTCTTTTAAGGCAATATTTTCAAGTATCTTTTGGTTCAGGGCCTGGTCATGTCACACCTGTTCCAGTTTTATCACATCATAGTCATTTTTTAATGCATTTTTTGATGCATCATATAAAAAAAATGTTTAAATGGCCTGTTGACTTCTTTCCTAGGTAGAAATTTACTGAAACAGGAAAATAAGGTGGGACATATCAAAGAGCTTGTCCTTTTTTTAGGCTATATCCTTTAACTGGAAGTTAGCATCCCTTGACAAAACACGATCACTCATTGGATTTTTTCATTGTTTTTGTATTGCCATTGCTTTTGTTGTTTGGAGGGAAAAATACGTCTGGACCACAATGATACCAGTGAGTCCCATGAGTCCCATTTAGCTACTAAATACATGTTGAAGCTTTAAAAAATCACAAGGTTGTATTAGTAATGTATTTTATGTAATGGAATAAAACATGAAAATATGAGTTTGTTGTAAGCGCACAAACTATTTCAGCCATTTAACCAAAAAAAAAAAAAAAAAAAACATTGGCAGAACTCTGGAACCGGGAGTGCTAATATGGCTGGGTTTTGGACTACAAAACTACTTCATCCCTCAGCACTGTATTGCTTTTGCTATTCAGGTGATATTTGGGGGAGGGGCATTTCCGTTCTATAAAGCATTTGATTGAATAAAAATTTGAGTGTGTGAGATGAGTCATCAACAGTTTTTGTTCCACTTCCCTACATGATAAATGTAAATGTAGAAGTGTGTATCTGTATCTGTTAAGCAATTTATCATGGCTTCAAAGCTAGAAATCCACTACAAACCGCAAAAGTTTAATTTTGAACACATGAGGTCTTCAAAGAATGTTTTATGTCTGCAAATGTGACTGGCGACCCCATAAATAGAGGAACACAAACCAGTTCTGTGTTGTCTTTGTTTCTTGACAAGGCATTTAATAAAAAGGGTTGTAGTGTTCCTGACTGCATCTCCATCCTTCAGGAAGGTTGGCCACATTGTATCCATCAATCCGGCCTCCTGTCATCCCAGCACAGCTAAATTAAATCAATGTCTGAAACCAGAGACCAGGCTTCAACTGCAGCAACAGAAATAGAAAATCTAGTTTTGCTGTCTGCTAATAATATTAGTACGTTCCTAAGTGGCCGCCCACCGTCGTCGGACAGGAACACAGGAGAGATATAATTACAGCCTGAACACTTGCATCTCCATTTACTGGTAGAACACATGGGGATCTTACAGTGTTTTATAGATTACCCTTCCCCCCTCACCTCCATCCACACTCGTCCTGCAGGTAATGATTCATTTCTAGGCAGTATTATGTTATCCACTGTAATTAAACTTCCCAAGGTGAAACCAAGGAGAATCGGAGACCACATCATATTGACCATGTGAGAAATTCATTAAAAGACCAGTGTCAATGTCATAAGAGACGCTGTTTCATTTTTCGATGACAGCGGAGCGAGGGCTATTTCAACAGAAAAGCGGATGTGTTTAATGAGTTCATTGTGTAACCTGTCTACTTGCGTGGACGTTTCTGTTTTACAACAGATTTGAGATAAGAAGCAGATCAATAAAGAAAGATTTAATTGCAAACTACTGAGTGCATCATGATGAGCACCAGAGGTTAAATTTGTTTTTGTCATTTAGAGAGAATTAACAATCCAGTATTGCTTTACCAAAATGCACTTGCACAAAATACCTGTAAACATTATTTTGAAGGAATTTTTTCTCTCTTTTTTCTTTTTCTTTTTTTTGAAGAAGTAGAAGAGTTAGGCAAAATTAAAGAAATATGCAGTAATATAAAGTTAAGCTCAGTCAACAAAATTTTGAGGCATAATGTTGATTACCACAAAAACAAGAATTTGGAACGGTCTGTCGTCTTTAAAACAAAAAGAAAAAAATATTGATGAGGAAATAGAAGTGAAAGGGACCCATTTTTAATTAATTATTTTGTTAAAACTTATGTATTATTTGAGCTGTAAAGTTGTCGTTTTTATGGCCATTTTAGATGTAAAGTTTAATGGCAACAAACTGGATTTTAAAATTTACACTGAAAAGGCTTTTAAGCAATTGAGTATATTATTATTTATTCTTTTTTTAGATGGAGGAACATGAATTTTTATGCCACAAATGCTGTTGATTAACCTCAATTTGTATTGAACCCAAAATATTGCTTTAATGTTGTATTTGATTAAATTGCCTTTAGATTTTTTCATTTGTGAATTGAGGATAAATGAATGAATGTCCACGATGCACGCAGTGTGACATTTCATGTGTGTTTTGGACAGGTTCACTTGGACTGTATTTTCCTCAAAGGCTGTACACAGAAAGCGTCTATGTGGGTCAGCCACAGGGATCCCCAGTCCTTCAGGTCCATTCAATGCGGGAAAGCACTACAGAGAGGCCATATTTCACCCTGTGCTCCCATAGAGACACTTATGCATCATGGTTTCACATGGATGAGGCAACTGGGGTCCTTTCAATGAACAAAACCCTGGAGTGGAGCGACTTCAGTAGTATACGTGAGTTTAACACAGCTTTATGTGTTTGAATGCTTACCTATATGCCAGTTTCATCTGTTTAAATTTTTAATTTTTAACTCTTGTAATGTTACTCACTATTTTGCTTATATATCACATAATCTAGTATAGTCCATTATTTTAATGTAAGTGATACTGTCTCCTGTATCACTGAAAGTTCTGTGCTTATATATTAAAGTCATATAAAAATAAGTATTTAATATATTAAATATATTAAGGTTATTTGTCTTTTTTCCTGTAAAAATATTAAATATCTATGCTTTTTTTTTTTTTGTTTTCTTTCTCAAAAACATACTTAATTGGATTTATTTTAACTAAGAAAAATTGACCTGAGATCCAAAAAGATAATACATCTCTTTATTTCCAAGAATATGTATTTATTTATTAAGTTTGCAAATATTTTTTTGTTTCTCATCTTTATGTGTAGTCACTAAATTTAGTTTATGCTTAAAACAACTTGCCAATAAGGTAACAAATATATGTCTTAAGTCTTAATTTTATTTTTCAATGCAATGTAATGCAATTCTGTATATTTACAGACCATATTTCATAATAGTGTCTCTGTAGAACCTTGAGAGTTGAACATTGGGATGAATGACACTCTTGTTAAAGGACACATGTCTCCTGATGTCTGTCCTCCAGGCAGCAGCTCGGTCAGGTCTGTGAAGGATCTAAACCTGAAGGTCGGAGTCTCTCCAATGCCCTTGCAGAAACAGTTGTGCCCCTTCCTTTCCACAGTGGAGGTCAAACTGATGTTCATTAATGACACAGCGCCCTCCTGTGGCCAGGTCGAGCTGAAAACATTGTGTTTCCCTGACAAGGTTTCAAAACCCCATATCACAGAGAACCGTATGCCAGGGGCCCTGCGGCAGCTCCGGCGCTTTACACGCATGAACATTTGCCCCAACTACACCATCAGTTATGGAGTGGAAGCAGGTACAAACCAAACCCAGTGTAAATGTCAAGGCTTTCTACATATTACAGTTCGGTGAGATGAATTTTCTCTTGTCACTTGTATTGAATTCAGTCTCTCCAGCTCCATTTGCTGTCGACGGCTCCACTTCAGAACTGGTGGTCACGGCGTACGTGGACCGTGAGGAGATGGAATCGTACCATCTGGATTTAGTGTGTATAATACGGACAGAAGAAAAGCTGGAGAAGTTCTTCAGTTCTCTGCACGTGGACATCTATGATGAGGACGATAATCCTCCTTTTGTGAATGGGACTGATACTGAGGACATCAAAATAGAGTTTAACCGCAGTGAGGTCGGTATCAGGCATTTAAACACAACCGTCTCACATCTTCATAGCCTTCTTAGGATCATATACTGTAATAAAGAAATGTGAAAGTATCGAATAATGGTAGTCTGTTTTCTTTTGTAGGGTACTGTCTATGGAACTCTGTTTGTATACGACAGGGACACAACGCCCGTTTATCCCACAAACCAAATTGAAAATAAATTAGAGGGCACCTTAATGGCAAATGACTCCTGGATCAAAAACACTTTTACTATCGAACACAAATTTAGGGAAGAAAGAGCCATTTTTGGAAATGTCCGCGGGACAGTTCATGAATACAGTGAGTACAAAAAAATATCATTACATATTTCTTATGCATATGTCTTAAAGATGCATTTTTCAAAAGGTGCAAAGGAGAATTTTTTCCATATTGCATTTTTTACACAAATAAGCAAACTAATTTTTGATATGTAAAAAATCATGTGCTGTACTCTCACTTGAGCGATTACCGCACTGAATCTGTTGATTCACCAAATATTAATAAACTGACGGTATGTCCAACATGTTTGATATTTTGAGCCGACTGTACAGTAGAACATTTTTTGTTTTTATCTGTCATGCGTCAACAAGACACGTGTTTGGAACAAACTGAAAGTCAGTTAGTTTTTCTCTACATATAAAGCATATTATTCCTATTGTTTTAAAAATTTGTTTAAATATCAAAAGTTCCAAAAACTTTGAAATGGCTGCTGCTGAATAAATGTGACCTGTTAGTCCAAGACGACTTGAATAGCTTTTTTACATTACGTACTGAATTGTCCTTTATTCTGTTTTCTGCCCTCAGAGCTGAAACTCAGTCAGAATCTGTCTGTGACAGAGCAGCGCTCATTTCAGTTGGACTACCTGCTCAATGACACCACTTTCCCAGGCCCAGAGGGAACAGTGCTGTTACATTTCAATGTGACTATCCTGCCGGTTTCTATTCACTTCTCCAATGTCACCTACTTTTTCACTGTGTCACTGAAAGCAACAACATACTCCCAGGTGCATTAATTATGTTTTTTTAGTCATTTTGAACCTATGCAAGCAGGAGTAGTGAAGTGCTATTGTAAATATAAAGGAATAGTTCATCTAAATTTAACATTTGCTGATAATATACATCCATCTGAGAAGTAGATGAGTTTGTTTCTTCATCAAATTTAGAGAAATTTAGCATTGTAACACTTGTTTACCAGTGGATCCTCTGCAGTGAATGGGTGCCGTCAGAATGAGAGTTTAAACAGCACATCACAATAATCCATGTGACTCCAGTCCATCAATGAATGTCTGTGTGTTTATAAGAAACAAACCCATCATTAAGACATTTTAACTTTCACTTTTTGGGTGAACTTTTCCTTTAAGAAACAGATAAGCGATTCCTGAAGAAATGACCAGACTTTGCAAAAGAATACTTTTTTGTGTAATGAAAAGAAACATTTCAGGCCTCAAAGCTAACGTTACGACACTGAGCATGCAGCGTCTTGTTTTCTTTTGGCTATGTATGAGAATCAATGCATAATACACATTTTTTGAGCCCTGCTGGTGTATGAAATAGCTATAGGTGGTTAAATAGCCATAAGAAAAACTAAAACCATCACAATTCACAAATATCAATACATTTCTATGCCCCTGCTTGCAAGTTTGCAACAATGTTGCTGTTTTTTATCTGAAATTTCTCGTATGATAAAAGAAATTGCAATTTCCTTAAACAGATTACTCCAGAGGATTGACACTAATGTGTCTTTTATGTCTTTTTTAGATTGGAAGTGTCTGTGTGGACAACTGTCTGAAGTTTAAGGGCATTGATGTCACGTATCAATTTGAGATCGCAGACAGGAACATCTCTGCTGATGCTCAGTCATGTTATAGGGCAGTTGGCCTCGCACAGAACCCGAATGAGAAGACCGGTGTGCTCTATGTGAATGACACCGAGGTGTTACGCAGACCGCAGTGCCAAGAGCTGCAATATATAGTTATTGCAGAGGAGCAGCAGAACAAGTTTCAGGCCAAGACGCAGCTCGTCATTATTTTTGAGGGTGAAGGTAAGGTCATTAGCTCACAGGACTGAATGACAGTGCTGAATGCTACAGCTCTTGATCCAGGTTTTTCCTAACTGATTGTGCCATATAGCAGATCTCATGAGGCTAGATGAGCAGCCGGTTTTGGCTTGTGCAGAAAAGAGACAGCGAGGGGAGTGTGAGGCGTCTCGAGGCCTGGCAGCCCCAACAGGCAGATGCCAGTGGAGACAAAGCAGAGATACAGGTTACCCACAATGCCCTTGAATCCAATACACTGCACTTACCATATTACTGTGGAGCTGCTTCTATCATTCTAAAGGACAAATTGTGTCATTGTATTACCTTTGTAGGAATATCTCCAAATTACTCTACCTGTTCCCCTGACCTCCGCACATGTCCAGATGGTTACTGTGATGCCATTGAGAGCAAAAACATATCCATATGTCCTCAGGATTGCTCCAGTGAGAGAAATTTTAGTTTTTTATTGTGTTTTTTGGTGGCTTGTGGCATTTAGTAACATTTAGTTAGACCAGCATGATTCTGCTTTTAGAAAGTGCAGCAACTATAACAATGTGTCTTTTTGTCAGGTCAGCCTGTAATCGGGGGTTACGAGAGGGAACTGTATGGAATCAGAGCTGGACATGGGACCTGCTACTGTTTTCCAGAAAGGTGCTTCTGTGAAAAGGACAAATTAAAAAGTGAGCTGATTGAATTTTTTTTTGCCCTTCAGAAGCTACAGATTATATTTACAAGGTTCCCAGAAGAGAAAATAAGTACTATTTACCCCAAACATCAAATTCAAAAACTTTGCACCCCGCAGCTCTTAATGGACTGTGTTTCCTTCTTGAGCATCTGTGAATATTTTCACCTATTGTAATAGTTGTGTTTGAGTCCCTCAGTTGTCCTCATTTTGAAGATGTACCTCAAACTCATAGTCACTGTTGGAAGGGTTGGGAAAGTCAAATTTATAGAATATGCCAGAAAAACAAAGAATGTGCTGGACATGGAGGATTTTTCTAAAGAATAGCAGGCAGTTTAACTGCTCAAGACAAACAAGGGACACATGAACAACTATCAGAAAACATAGATCATAGTCATTGATCAACCAGGTAACAACACAGAGTATTAAAGGTGACATATCATGGAAATCTGACTTTTTCTGTGTTAAGTGCTATAATGCATCTATCAACCCAGAAGACGCGAAAAATAACAACCCAGTAATTATTTTTTGGTAAGCCTTTCTCTGCAAGCTTGTGAAAAAAACAAGCCGCTCAGATTTCGCTCCCCTAGTGACGTAAGAAGGGAAATTTAGAAGATACCGTCCCTAATAGGTAGGTTTCCACCCACGGCACCGCCATTCTGTTTTCGCAAAGCGACAACGGTGTACCGGTATTAATGCCATGGCGAAATTTCAAGCAAAGCATGCTAACTGTTCTGTCTTTGGCTGCACTGACAAGCACAGAACACTATTAAGAGTCCCAGCCTCAGAGGAGACAAAAGAGCAGTGGATTTATTTATTTACTGTATATTATGCTGCTGCCACACAGATCATATAAACATGCGGTTTATTTCCCAGCTTTTTACCTTCACAGACATAACCTACTGTTTTTGTAACTTTTATTTATTTATTGGGGAAATTCAGTGGTGTGAAAAAGTGTTGGCCCCCTTCCTGATTTCTTATTTTTTTTGCATGTTTGTCACACTTTAATGTTTCAGATCATCAAACAAATTTAAATATTAGTAAAAGATAACACAATATGCAGTTTTTAAAATGAAGGTTTTTATTATTAAGGGAAAACAAAATCCAAAACTACATGGCCCTGTGTGAAGAAGTGTTTGCCCCCCTGTTAAAACTGTGGTTTATCACACCGGAGTTCAATTTCTCTAGCCACACCCAGGGTTGATTACTGCCACACCTGTTCACAATCAAGACATATCTTAAATAGGACCTGCCTGACAAAGTGAAGTAGACCAAAAATCCTCAAAAGCTAGACATCATGCAGAGATCCAAAGAAATTCAGAAACAAATGAGAAAGAAAGTAATTGAGATCTATCAGTCTGGAAAAGGTTATAAAGCCATTTCTAAAGCTTTGAGACTCCAGCGAACCACAGTGAGAGCCATTATTCACAAATGGCAAAAACATGGAACAGTGGAGAACCTTCCCAGGAGTGGCCGGCCGACCAAAATTACCCCAAGAGCACAGCGACGACTCATCCAAGAGGTCAAAAAAGACCCCACAACAACATCCAAAGAAATGCAGGCCTCACTTGCCTCAATTAAGTGTTCATGAATCAACAATAAGAAAGAGACTGGGCAAAAATGGTCTGCATGGCAGAGTTCCAAGACGAAAACCGCTGCTGAGCAAAAAGAACATAAAGGCTCGTCTCAGTTTTGCCAGAAAACATCTTGATGATCCCCAAGACTTTTGGGAAAATACTCTGGACTGACGAGACAAAAGTTGAACTTTTTGGAAGGTGTGTGTCCCATTACGTCTGGCGTAAAAGTAACAATGCATTTCAGAAAAAGAACATCATACCAACAGTCAAATATGGTGGTGGTAGTGTGATGGTTTGGGGCTGTTTTGCTGCTTCCGGACCTGGAAGACTTGCTGTGATAAATGGAACCATGGATTCTGTTTACCAAAAAACCTGAAGGAGAATGTCCAGCCATCAGTTTGTGACCTCAAGCTGAAGCGAACTTGGGTTCTGCAGCAGGACAATGATCCCAAACACACCAGCAAGTCCACCTCTGAATGGCTGAAGAAAAACAAAAAGAAGGTTTTGGAGTGGCTAAGTCAAAGTCCAGACTTAAATCCGATTGAGATGATGTGGCATGACCTTAAAAAGGCGGTTCATGCTCGAAAAACCCTCCAATGTGGCTGAATTACAACAATTATGCATAGATGAGTGGACCAAAATTCCTACACAGCGCTGTAACAGACTCATTGCAAACGATTGATTGCAGTTGTTGCTGCTAAGGGTGCCCAACCAGTTATTAGGTTTAGGGGCAAACACTTTTTCACACAGGGCCATGTAGTTTTGGATTTTGTTTTCCCTTAATAATAAAAACCTTCATTTAAAAACTGCATGTTGTGTTCACTTGTGTTATATTTTACTAATATTTAAATTTGTTTGATGATCTGAAACATTAAAGTGTGACAAACATGCAAAAAAATAAGAAATCAGGAAGGGGGCCAACACTTTTTCACACCACTGTATATAGAATACAGATAAGTTTAACAGAATTCAGATCAGAAGTTCCTCTGAATTGTCCTTATGCAAACAAAAATCTAACCAAGTTATACTTTCTGCAGTTATTAACTATTTATACATACACCTGCATACACAATAAACATAACAATCCTATACTTACACATACAGTCTAAGTATACACTGTACATGCAGACATATGCACATATTTTTTTACATATTATACAGAAAGTCCTAAAACACAATAAGACAATTCTCCACCCACCCTCACTGTCTGCCTGATATGCACCACATAGGGAGGAATATTATTATTAAAAAAAAACACCTGGGGTGGAATGGATCTTAGATCCAACTCAAATTAAGTCAACATCCCTCTCTTCCTAGTCTCCTCTGCCTTCATCCCCTAAATACCTTTATAAAGGGTTCCCAAGTTTTAGAAAACTATTCTCTTATTCCTTAGACAGCCGTATATGCTCCAAATGTAGTGTATTTGTGATTTTATCAAGCCACAGCTGGAAAGGAGATGGCAGTTTATCTTTCCAGAATGTTAAAATAAGCTTTTTGGCCGTTAAGAGTCCATAGGAAAGAAATCGTTGTTGAGACTTGGACAGGCAAAGCTCATGTCTTGAAACACCAAACACGATTAAAAAAGTCTCAGGTTACGTATGTAACCCTGGTTCCTCGAGGGAACGAGACGCTGCATTGGAAAATGCTAGGGGAACGCCTTCAGCAATACCAAGCTCTGAATCATATGTGTAATCAATCCAATCGATGGGCGAGACTTCAGCGGTGGGTGACGTCATGACCAGGAAACTATAAAAGCACGTGCGGCGGAGCCAGCGTCAGCTTCAGGAATGAGGCAAGCGCTGGCAGGGATGCCGGAAGTATGGCACCGAGACGCAGTGTTTCGTTCCCTCGAGGAACCAGGGTTACATACGTAACCTGAGACGTTCCTCTTCAGGAACTCGAGCTGCGTCGGAAAACGCTAGGGGAACGAGAATGCCCACGCCGCCAGACTTCCAAATCTCTGCCTAGTGTGGAAGACTGCACAGCTAGGGCGAGAGAACAGAAGAGCCCGGAGTGGCTAAAGTAGGCGGGGCTTGCCATCCCGAAGGCCAACTTCTGGAGGAGTGAATCTTGACCCCCAAAGGAGAGGGGAGATCAGAGGACTCGAGGCTATGGAATAGCATCCTGATCCACCACTTAGCTTAAGCTTCTCTGGCCGGAGGCCTCGGCCTCAGCGCACCACAGAGGAAACGTGTAAGAAGAGGGTGTCTTCCCACTGAATGGCCACCGAGAGGGGCGTGGTAGGCCGCAATGGCCGCCACGAAGACCTCCAGGGTGGAGTGGGTCAACCCTGCGGATAAACAGGCCTGCAGGAACTCCAGAACTGTACCAAACGGGCAGTTAGCTGGGTCGGGCTGGCGGTCTCCGCAGAAATACAGTTTCCTCATAGAGGGAGCTCTGGATGGAGGATAGTCTCAACAACCTCGGTTGAGAGACTGGAAGTTATGAGTTGTGCCTCCTCAGAGGCCACAGCTTCCACAGCTCCGGGCGGGGGCGTGCCCTCCGCCTGTGAGAGGAGATTTCTCCTGATGGGAATCTCCCATAGAGCGCCGTCGAGGAGAGAAATCAGGCCTGAGACCCAACTCGGCCAGAACGGGGATACTAACAACAGACGGGCCCCGTCCCGGCGCACTCTCTCCAGAACTCCCGGGAGCAGAAAAATCGGAGGAAAGGCGTACAGACGAAGCCTCGGCCACGTCTGTACCATGGCATCCAGCCCCAGTGGAGCTGGATGAGTCAGAGAGAACCAGAGGGGACAGTGTGATATCATATGAGTCGCAACAAGTCCACCTGAGCCTGGCCAAACACTCTCCATATCTGCTTCACCACCTCGGGGTGAAGCATCCATTCCCCGGGCCTCAGCCCCTGCCTCGACAGGATGTCTGCTCCCATGTTGAGATGCCCAGGAATGTGAACTGCTCCCAGCGAGAGGAGTTTGCCCTGGGACCACACAAGTATCTGGTGCGCCAGCTTGTACAAGGGGCGCAAGCGCAGAACTCCCTGGTGGTTGATGTAAAAGACCACCACTGTATTGTCGGTGCATACCAACACATGGTGACCTCTTAGGTCTGGGAGAAAGTGTTTCAGAACTCGAAACATGGCCAGCATCTCCAGACAATTGAATGCCATGTCAGATGATGACCACACCCCAACCGGTGAGGGATGCATCCGTCGCTAGCATACGCGGCGACAAGGAGCTCCCAGCACCAGGCCCTGAGACAAGAACCAAGGTTTCCTCCACATGTCTAAGGCACGTAGGCACCTCCGCGTGACCTTGAGCATGCGAAGCGGGTTTCCCCTTGGGGAGAACCCCTTGTTCTTGTGCCACCACTGTAGGGGTCTCGTGTACAGCAGGCCAAGAGTTATCACGTTGGACACAGCTGTCATCAGACCCAGCAGTCTTTGAAACTACTTGACAGTGAGTGACCGGCCTTCTCAGACTCCCACGACTGTAGTGAGGATCGACTCGATCCGAGCAGGAGACATACATGCCTACATCGTGGTCGAATCCCACACCACGCCCATATAAGTGGTTCTCTGTACTGGAGAAAGCACACTTTTCTTGGCATTAAGTCTTAACCCCAGCTCTTTCGTGTGAGCGAGAACGACATCTTGATTTCGAACCGCCATGTGCTCTGATTGAGCTAATATCAACCAATCGTCGATGTGGTTGAGTCGTGAAAGTCTGGGGTGAGAGTGCAAGGCCTAAGGAAGAAACAGTATTGGTAGGCTTTTGCCCCCAAAAACAAACCTCAGGAAATTCCTGTGATGAGAAAGGATGGAGATATGGAAATATGCGTCCTTCAGATCGATCGTGACACACCAGTCCTCGAACTTGGTCTGAGACACAACTTGTTTGAGTGCGAGTGTGCTGAACTTCAGTCGCATGACTGAGCGGTTCAATAGGCGCAGATCTAAAATGGGACGCAACCCCCCATCCTTCTTCGGAACAATGAAGTACCGGCTGTAGAACCCGGAGTCTGTCTCGTGCAGAGGTACCACCTCGATGGCCTCCTTCCTCAAAAAAGTAACTACTTCTGTTCCATGACCAGAGCCTGCTCGGGACCCACCAGAGTGGGGGTGACCCTGTTGAATCGAGGCAGAGGAGAACCGAACTGGATTCTGTAGCCTCTCTCTACAGTCTGCAGGACTCAATGAGATACATTTGGCAGTAGTTTTCACGCTGCTAAATAATCTACTAAGGGAATCAGTCTCTAGAGACTGACCTCTGGTGTAACCAGAGAGGGTAGTTCGGTGTACTGAAGCGGCGGACTGGCAGGGGATGGCCATACTAGCTGCTCTAGATACCTCTGTAGAGGTAGCGAGCCTCTTAGTACCGTTACGTTTCCGGGCGGTAACTGAGAGAGCGCTTGCCGGAGACCGCTGCGCCCTGGAACACCGGCAGGGTTGGCAGACTGATCTCATGAGGGCACTGAGGAGAGATGGGCACTGTGTAATGCGGTGTGAACCTTTCTTCCCCAGAGGGGCTTGCCCTCCGAGGTCATGAGCCACAGCATCTGGACTCTCATAGCTGAAGTCTCCTATTAAAAATGACGGCCCTCAGACCCACGTCGTCTGCTAGGAAGACTAGACCACAGCCTGCTCGGGGCAGGACCCAATGAAGCACATATGGCAGGGGCTCCCACACCGCCAGGTAACATACTAAAGGGAATCAGTCTCTCGAGACTGACCTCTGATGTAATCAGAGCAGCTAGCTCAGTGCCCTGAAGCAGCGGACTGGCAGGGGATGACCGTACTAGCTGCTCTAGAGACCTGCGTAGAGGTAGCGAGCCTCTTAGTACAGATATGTTTCCGGGCAGTAACTGAGAGAAGCGCTCGTCGAAGACCGCTGCACCCTGGAACACGGCAGGGTTGGCAGACTGACCTCCTGAGAGCACTGAGGAGAGACGGCCACCATATAATGAGGTGTACACCACTCTTCCACAGAGGGGCCTGCCCTCCGAAGTCCTGAGCAATGGCATCAGGACTCTCATAGCTGAAGTCTCCTATTGAAAACGACGGCCCTCAGACCCACGTCGTCTGCTAGGAAGAATAGACAACAGCTTGCTCGGGGCAGAACCCATCTAGATACCTCCATAGAGGTAGCGAGCCTCTTAGTACCGCTACGTTTCCGGGCGGTAACTGAGAGAAACGCCGGAGACCGCTGCGCCCTGGAAAACGGCAGGGTTGGCAGACCGACCTCCTGAGGGCACTGAGGAGAGACGGGCACCGTGTAATGCGGTGTACACCACTCTTCCCCAGAGGGAGCTGGCCCTCAAAAAGTCCTAGACCTTAGACGTCAGGACATTTACGACGAAGACTATCCAGAGAGAATGACGGTCCGCAGACCCACCTTCTGCTAGAAGCCTTCGGCCTGGGAGCGCCACTCTGACTCTAGACTCTGCGGAGTACGAGAAGTGAGGCCCCCAGAATGATGGGCTGGAACATGGTGGTTGGGACTGCTCCGCCCAGCAGCCCCTGCTAACCGCCTCAACCTCCTCAAAGGAAGAGAGGTTAACGCGTGCTCTCACTCGAGAAATTTATATCCCAAGAGCCCCTGTATATCTAACTTCAGACAAATACTTCATTTTATTCCTCAGAATTAAATGCAATCAAACAACCAGACGAGTAAATACGGTCTAGTGTAGTAAGATTCACATCAAAAACCAAAATTATAAAATATATGCGCTGCGCGCGAGCCATTCAGTCACACGAACAACATCAATTCCTCAGAGAAAGAGGGCGCAGCAATCACTCAGAGGGGGAGTACCGCAGCGCGGGCTTCCAAGTCCCGAGAATGAGCTCTAGATCTAGCTAACACGGGTGGAGATAGGAAGAGCCGTCTCCAACCCGTCTGCTAGATCATGAGCGATGATCTAGCGATGAGCGATGATCCCCCCAGAGCCGATTGCACGAGCTCCGCTCTCTATTAATGCTGCTCGTTATAATATCAGGTCATAATATGCTTGTGTATCTGATGTTTGTGCAACTGGCGAGCTCTTTGACCCCCTCTGTATCAATCTCTTCGGAGAAAGACAGGCGGAGCGTTGCGCCCTCTCCCCAGGGGGGAAGTACCGCAGCGCGGGCTTCCAAACCCCGAGAGCGGGCGCCGGATCTGGTGAAAGCGGGGCCGGCACCGCGAGGAACACTAGTGAAGGCTCCCTCCTCAAAGAGAGCCCTTCGGGAGCGAAGCAAGGCCATAGTAGTAGTGAACACTAGCTCTTCGTCCCAAGCAACCACACACGCTGTGTGATCCCCACTGTGATATAACGTTTTCTTGGGCAGGGAGGAACACACAACCGACAACGTGGCTGCTCTCGCCCTTGAAATGCTTTGTCCTCGCATGAGCTTAGACATAGCTGGAGCTTACAGACTTTCACAATTGACAGACAACAATAAATACATACAGAGCGCTTTGCTGAATGACAGAAAAGCTGACGCCGAGTCCACCTCACGTGCTTTTATAGCTTCATGGTCTGAACTCAACCGCGTGACGTCAGGCCTCAGATCTATTGGGACTGATTACATGTTTAGTCAGAGCGTGGTCACAGAAGGGCGTTCCCCTGGAGTTTTCTGAGGAACTCATCCGGTTCACTGTTGTCTAAGTACGGTAATTCAGAAAGACATCGAAAATATGGCACCCAAAAGCTTTGAAGACTGGGACTAAGCATAATCTGTGAAAATGTCTCAGCCGTCCTGCATTTGACATTTTAAGAGAAGAGCACTGGAAATGATTTAGCTAATTTTGTTTGGAGTGCAGTCTATGCAAGATTTGAACTGGATAAGGCAGTGTCTGTTTATTGAACATCTATTAATCTCTTCCTGGCTATCCGCCCATAACTCATTGGAAATGTCTGACCCTAATTCTTCCTCCCATAAACTTTTGATTGAAGATGTAGTAGGTAATTGGGAGGCCTGGAGAGTATTATAAATGCAGGAAATCATTTTCCCTTTACCAAAATAGTCCTTAAGGCAGGTGTCAAGACATGAAGGGCTAATTGTTGCAAATCTGTTTAAGTAGGATTGTACATAGTTCCTGACTTTTTAAAATTTTAAAAATTACTTCTACGAAGTTTGTATTTTTCCTGAATTTTTTCAAAGGAAATAAAGGTACCATCTTGAAACAGATCACTTACTGTGTGAATTCCTGCATCTCTCCATTGCTGGAAAACCTTTATCTAATATGGAAGGTATAAAAGAGGGGTTGTCAGCTATGGGAATTAGTCTTCACCCCAAAATGAGTTCTAATTTGTTTCCAAATACGAATAACACTGCTAATGACAGGGCTGCTGCTGTAGATTTCTTTTTTACAGCTTGTTGGTGAAAGAATCACAGCACCAAGATTATACAGGGGTACATTCATCTTGTTCTAATCTGAGCCAGTCAAGTTGTCCGCTTTTATCGTTTAATATTATTGATATCATTCTGAGGTTAGCCGCCCAGTAATAGCAGCGGAAGTCTGGAAAGGCAAGACCCCCTACATTTCTAGGTTTGGAGAGATGTAGTTGTTTAATTCTATGGTTTTTATCATTCCAAATAAAGGGTAAAATAATTTAATCTAGTTGCTTAAAAAAGGACTTGGAAAGAAATAGAGGGGTGTTTTGTAACAGATACAGTAGTTGCGGGAGAAAAATCCATCTTGATGGCATTTATTCTACCTATTAACGAAATAGGAAGAGTCCTCCAGAACTGAATATTTCTTTTAAATTTTTCTAAAAGGGGGGCATAGTTGGCTACTCATAGCAAGCAAAATTACCTAGTAACGATTCCTAGGTAGGTAAATCTGTCTTTAGCTATTTTAAACCGAACTGAGAAAATTTGTGAAAGATCTTTAAGCCCAACTGGCACAAGTTCACTTTTGTTTAGATTAATTCTATAGCCTGAAAATGAACCGTATTGTTCAATCACCTTTAAGATTACAGGGATACTGGACGCAGGTTTAGTCACATATAATAAGACGTCGTCTGCATATAAAGAAATTTTATTCATAGTTGTTTTAGTACAGAGCCCATGAATTCTCTCATCAGAGCGGATGGTTTCCGCTAGAGGCTCAATGGCCAGGGCAAAAAGAAGGGGAGGAAGTGGGTAACCTTGTCGAGTACCCCTAAATGAAGCAAAAGATGGTGATAAAATTCTATTTGTGAGTATACGTGCCCTAGGATTTTTATATAGATTTTTGAGCCAAGTGATTAATTTCTCTCCTACTTGGAATTTTTGTAGCAGAGCGAAGAGGTAAGGCCACTCTACTTGGTCAAAAGCCTTTTCGGCATCTAAGGACAAAATCACCAGATCGGATCGATTAGTCTGGGAAGAGTATAGAATATTAAACAAACGACGAAGATTATTAAAAGAACTACGACCTGAAACAAATCCGGTCTGATCAGGATTCACTAGTTTTCCTAAAAGCGTATTGAGTCCAGTGGCTAATGTCTTTGCTAAAAATTTTTGATCCTCATTAATGAGAGATATTGGCCTATACCCCCCCACCTCCTCTGGATATTTGCCCTTCTTAGGTAGGACTGTGATTACCGCTTCATTAAATGACTGAGGTAGTCGTCCCACCTCCAGAGCCTGGGAGAACATTCTAAGCATATAGGGTCCCAATTGATTGTTAAAAGTTGTATATACCTCGCAAGGGATTCCGTCAGGGCCGGGTGATTTACCTCCTTTAAGTGACTTTATGGTGTTCTTTAATCCATCTAATGTTAAATCAGCTCCAAGAAATTCTCTATCCTCTTGTTCCAGCGTTGTTAGATTAAAGCTATTTTAAAATGTCTCCATAGTGGAAGAATCATCAGTTATATTACTAGTGTACAATGATTCAATAAATTGTTTAAATCGATTATTAATTTCTGTAGGAGATAATAAATAAGCCCCGAATTTTGATTTGATTCGATGGATTGTACGGTCACTTTCCAGCTTTCGTAGCTGTCTAGATAATAGTTTGTGTGGCTTATCACCAAATTCTAAATATTGTTGTTTCATAAACATTAAAGATCTTGAAAACTTTTCAGATATAATCTGATGTATTGATATCTAAGATTTAATATTTTCTTGTGTAGTTCTAAAGAAGGTTTTGTAGCATTCTCGTTATCTAATTTACTAAGCTGTCTTTCTAATGATTGTAAAGCCATTGTATTTTGTTTATTTCTTGCACCCTTAAAGGAGATAAAACAGCCCCGTAAATATGCTTTAAAGGTATCCCATAAAAGAGAAGGTGAAGTGTTCGGTTGATCATTAGTTTAAAAAAATAACTCTAGCTGTATACGCAAGTACTCACAGAATTTTGTGTCCTTTAATAAATAGGGGTCTGCCCGCCACAATGGTTGAGTTGTTGCAATTTCTGGTAATTTTAGAGCAAATGTAATTGGACTATGGTCTTAGATTAAAATATTATGATAGGTGGCATTAAACGTAAAGGGAATTAACTTAATATCAACTAGAAAGTAGTCGATACGAGTATAAACGTTGTGGACCTGTGAATGAAAGGAGTAATCTCTCCCCGTTGGATTGGCTAGCCTCCATACATCACCAACATTAGAATTTTTAATGTACATGTTAAGAAAGTCCCTGGATTTAGAGGGGGGAGCATGCTGAGCAGAGGATCTGTCTAAATATGGGTCCAGGACACAGTTAAAATCCCCCCTATAATTAAATTAGTAAGTGATATATCAGGAATCCAGGAAAACACATTTTGAAAAAAGCTTGGATCATCAAAATTCGGTCCATAAATGTTAACTAATGTTATAGGTGTTGAAAACATTTCTCCTGCAACTATGATGAATCGCCCCTTCTTATCTGCAATCGTAGCCCTATGTTTAAATGGGACCCCTTTTCTTATTAAAACAGCGGTACCCCGAGCCTTGGATGAAAATGAAGAGTGAAAAGACTGACCTATCCACCTGGCTCTTAGCTTGGAACGGGAATCATTTTTAAAGTGTGTTTCCTGCAAGAATATTATATCAGTGTTCATAGATTTTAGATGAGACAACACTTTACTTCGTTTAACAGGATGGTTTAGACCTTTAACTTTCCAAGAAGAAAAAGTCAATGCTCCCACCCCTCTGTCAGGTGTCTTACTCTCAGCAGCAGCCATCCCAGTTATTGAATTGGTTACCTCCCCCCACCGCGGAACGCACCCACAGACAGAACCCTATTAGACATCCCCTCCCACGATCCCTTATCACAAAAAAATTAAAATGAGAAAACAGAACAGAAACATACCTGAGAACACAGGTTTGCTTGAATATCAAATCAGAATTTTACCAAGAAACAGTAAACCTGACTGTAAAAAACAGCCCACCTGGTGTTAGTTGACTAGCAGGAGCTCAGTGGACAGTTTCTATTGATGTAATGGATGTCCGTCTGTACACACAGGCAGCTCAGTCTTTACTAATTCGAGCCGCAAAGCATATAAACATTGAATATAATACAAATCATAATTTGTATAATTATAATTGTCCGATCAGAGTTCCAACCCAGTCTAGTAGACTTTATAAAGTTCCATAAGGAGATTATGATGTCGACACGTTCCCCTCACCAAAGTGCTGCTCTGCGAATGTGATCACCTTTACCGGATCCGTGAAGTATATTTCTTCTCCGTTGTGTGTGACCCGTAACTTCGCTGGGTACAGAAATCCGAAGCGGACCCCTGGACGATCTCGAAGTAGGTCTTTTGCATTTAAAGAGACATGCACGAAAACAGCGTGTTTCTGCTTACACCCAAAAAAGATAAAATATAATTTCAAAATTATATAATAAATGATCTATGCTGTATTTTGAGCTGAAACTTCACAGACACATTATAGGGACACTTGAGACTTATATTACATATTGTGAAAATGGGCATAATAGGTCTCCTTTAAGAATTAAGGGTATGTAAATTTTTGAACTGGTTCATTTATATAAATTTGGTTATTTTTTCTTGAGGACAATATGTAAACATCTGTAGAATATAGTTGTTAAAATGCAAACAAAATTAAATTGCCAAAGAAAATGTTATAAATCCATTGATTTGTTTGTAATTGTTTTTTCAGTGGCCATTTGTGAAGACATGTGTAAGACCATCATTGCAACTGGTGTCCTCCTCTCCATTGTCTCCATCATCCTGTCCTGGTACTTTATCCACCGTTATCAGAAGAGCACACCTAAGCCTCCCATCGCCTCAGCTGAAATGACTTTCCGCCGACCAGCCCAATCCTACCCAATCAGTTACTCAGCGAATAATGTTCGTCGAGCTTCTCTAGATTCCATGGAGAATCAGGTGGCCATTGAAACCTTCAAAATACCCGTAAGTCTTGCTCATTGTCTTTACTTAGTTAATTCATGCATGTTGATGTTTTTGGTATAAATGGAACTGATTAATGAAATTATTATTAAAGGGGTCATAATGATGCTGCTAAAAAGAACATTATTTGGTGTAAGGAAATGTGTTTATGTGGTTTAAAGTTAAAAAACAAATTATTTTCCACATAATGTACATTAATGTTTCTCCTCTATGCCCCGCCTTTTTGAAATGCGTTGATTTTTACAAAGCTCATCAGTCTGAGAAGCTAGGTGTGATCTGATTGGCCAGCTATCCAGTATGTTGTGATTGGCTGAATACCTCAAGCGTGTGACTGAAATTTTACGCCTTTTACCATACTGTGATGCCGTGTCCCGGCACGACGAAACAAAAACAATAAAACCATTACAAACGAGGCATTTGGTGCATCCAGTGGGGACATAATTACTGATATAATGACTTATACTGTCTTTTTATGGGTTGCGTTGCATCGCGCCGCGTAAACAAAAAAAACCATGTCTGCATTTCTGATTGGAGAAACAACAAACATCAAGCGCTACTCTACACTGCCCAAAAAAACTCACGTTTGAATCATCAGTGGCAAATCCTTTAAATGAAAAACGTACTTACAGACTTGAGTCAGAACTGCCGGCATGGTAGTCTACTCTCCAGGATCAGGAAACAGTCCTCCATAAAAGGTGCTGCACACATCTGGATATTTGGGTTAAACTGGTCTGGAACAGTGTTGTAATACAACTTAACCACTGATTTGTAGTTTTGTCCTCTTTTGGAAGACCAACAAAGTACTTTCGCTTTCACAACGAAAAACACAGCCTTCACGACATGGCGGCTGGCAACAATACTACAATGGAGAATAAAAGCCTTCTTTCTTTGCTGTAGGTGAACATTGGGCGGCGTTAGGCAATCTTGAACATAGTGAAGTAGATATGTGGGGGTTGAAGGGTGTTGAAAACGAGCCAGTTTTTGGTAGGCGTGGTTAACCTTAACTTTTATAAAGCATATCTTTTTTGGTTTGAGACTTTAGTCTTTGCAACTTTACGATCTTCTTTATGCACCAAGAGCTTGAAAAACACTCCAAAGAGAAAGGAAAAAATTGGAAAATAGCATCATATGACCCCTTTAAAGAGATTGTTTGATGTGTAACGATTTTGAACATTTCTGTTAACAGGAAGATCCAAAGTGGGAGTTCCCACGAAAGAACCTAGTACTGGGTAAGACTCTTGGAGAGGGAGAGTTTGGGAAGGTTGTGAAGGCCACGGCTTTCCGCCTCAAAGGAAAAGCTGGATACACTACAGTTGCTGTGAAGATGTTGAAAGGTATGCAACTTTGAGGCAGATTTGATCAATCACTAAAAACTGGATTCGTTTTAAAAATAGTATAATGCATGCATTTTTTTTTACCACAGAAAATGCATCTCACAGTGAGCTTCGAGACCTCCTGTCAGAGTTCACATTGCTCAAGCAGGTTAATCACCCTCATGTAATAAAAATGTATGGAGCTTGCAGCCAGGATGGTAAGAAAAACTGTTTAATGTGGCATGCATTTGTGTTTGCTTTTTGCTCTGTGTGCTTATACAAGCTCATCTGTTCAGGTCCATTATACTTAATCGTTGAATATGCCAAGTATGGCTCACTGCGGAACTTTTTGAGGGAGAGCCGGAAAGTTGGACCAAGCTACATGGGCAATGATGCCAACCGCAACTCCAGCTACTTGGAAAACCCAGATGAGAGAGCTCTGACCATGGGAGACCTCATCTCCTTTGCTTGGCAGATCTCCAGAGGAATGCAATACCTGGCTGAAATGAAGGTCTGTCAGCAGTTTAGGGAATGTCCATCACAGAATATATACCAGTTTAAAGAATGATGTTATAATAAGAGGAAATATGTTTAGCTTGTTCACAGAGACCTGGCTGCCAGGAATGTGCTGGTGGCAGAGGGAAGGAAGATGAAAATATCCGACTTTGGTTTATCCCGAGATGTTTATGAGGAAGATTCATATGTGAAGAGGAGCAAGGTGATATATTTTGTCTAATTTGTTTCATTTTAACTAGTTACATCCTATGTTTTACAGATGTTTGAATATTTGTACTCTAGAAACCTTTGGATGTCACACACATGTAATGCAGTTTTACATTTGTTAGATTTAATAGTTTGTCATAATGTGCTCTCGATTTCTAGGGTCGTATTCCTGTTAAATGGATGGCAATAGAATCTTTGTTCGATCACATCTACACCACACAAAGTGATGTGTAAGTTATGCAACACATGCTTCCATACAGACAGTCACCAATTTATATTTAGCATGTCTGAATTACACTGAAATTGGGTTTATGATTTACTCAGAAATTGCTAGTAAATTTCCCAAATAATTACAAAAAATGTCAGGAATACATTAAAATTATTAATTAAAAAAAAAAAAAAAAAAAGTGAGGACTTATTCCATGACAACTTTACAGTACAATCTCTCTCTGTTTTCTTTCATTAGCTGGTCTTTTGGTGTCCTCTTATGGGAGATTGTAACTCTGGGTGGAAACCCCTATCCAGGCATTGCTCCAGAACGGCTTTTCAACCTTCTGAAGACGGGCTACAGGATGGAGAAACCAGAGAACTGCACGGATGAAATGTGTGTTTAATAGTAAACATCAGTTGAATGTGTTCTAGATTTAAGAGCTGAATGAACAAATCATTTTCTAAAACCACCATGTCATCATGTGATATATATCATTTTAACATGACTTTAGCATGTCTCATATAATATTACTAACACAGCATGTACTTAATTTCACTTAAAGGTATCAGTTATTTAGAGATGTTCTGTATCAGGTGATGAATGCTCTGTTATGTAATGTAGGTACAATCTGATGCTTCGCTGTTGGAAACAAGAGCCAGATAAGCGTCCCACTTTCTCAGACATCAGCAAAGAACTTGAGAAGATGATGGTGAAAAGTCGAGTAAGAACAAAAAATAATTTCTCTCACATACAATCACACAGAAACAAATCCACACAAATCAAAACACAGCTTGAACTAAACCTGACTGAAGTCAAACATTCCAATCAAAATAGCATTTACATACTAATTACTATATATATGTATCAGAGTTTTGTGGACTGGTGTGAAATAAATGGTCTTAGGCTTGATGCTAGGAAGACCAAGGAAATTGTGGTTGATTTTAGTAGATATCCTCATCAAGTGGTGCCAGTGAATATACAAGAGTCAGAAATTGAGATTGTCACGCCATATAAGTACCTGGGTGTATATTTGAACAACAAGCTTGATTGGTCTGACAATACGATACAGGTTTATAAGAAGTGTCAGAGTCGCATTCATTTATTAAGGCGACTGAGATCCTTTGGTTTATGTCCGGTCACTGTTGAAGACCTTCTGTGATTCTGTAGTATCATCTGTGATGGGGAGGGGGATTGTTGGAGAAGGAGAAGAACAAACTCAATAAGCTGATAAAAAAACGTCAGGTTCTGTTGTGGGTTGTGTGTTACCCACTATTGATGAGATAGCACAGGATAGAATGACTGATAAAGTGGTCAGTATAATCAATCAAGATTGTCATCCTCTTCATGAAACAGTTCGAGCCTGTGTGAGTTCTTTTAGCTCAAGATTAATTCAGCCCCGGTGTTATAAGGAACGATATAAAAAGTAATTTTTACCAACAGCTATTAGATTATATAATCAATGTCATATTAGATGGTTGATGTAGAATTTTAAATTGCATTTTGTATAACATGGTGTAAACAAGGGGGGCTGTATGAAATACAGTATCGTGCAATATTTTAATTTTTTTATTTATTCTATTTTATCTATCTATTGTGTGGTGAGCTTTGCTGTGACATGTGAATTTCCCTTTGGGATTAATAAAGTCAATCAAATCAGATCAAATACAGACATTACGATTCAAAAGTTTGGGGTCAGTTTTTTTTTAATTGAAACGAGTACTTTATCCATAGGGCACATTAAATAATCTAAAGTGATGGTAAATGCTTTTTCAGTAAATGCTTTTCTTTTGAAACTTTCTATAATCAAAGAGATAATAATAAAAAATGTCGCACAATTTCCAAAAAAAATATTAAGCAGCAGAACTGTTTTCAACATTTTTCTGATAAAAATTTTAAAGGTTTCTCTAGCACCAAATCAGCATATTAAACACAATTTCTGACATTTATGAAGGGTAAGATTGTACAATGAAGACTAAAGAAGCTGCTGAAATGTCAGCTTTTCCATCACCAGTTATTTTCAAGATGTATAATATTTCCAATTTCTTACGTTTGTTTATTATTTTTATATTCATTTTATGTAATTTTAATCAAAATAGCACAGGCTGCCCGGCTGAGTCGCATAAGAGACTTCTTTTTTCAAAATTATTTAACAATCATTGCAGCCCCAAAGTTTGGCATGCACAGTATTGTGTATTCATAGCAAGTCAAAAGTCAAAGTCACCCTTTCTTTATTTTTATAGCGTATTTTAACTATTTAGCAGGCCTACATCCAAACATCTGACCATCACTAACGCCCGATGTGCACAAAGACAAACACTGATACAGCATTAATTAGGAGGCGGACCATCAGGTCAATAATGCAAAAATGTACAATAGTAAACACTCATTTTTTCTGTTAAAGACAGTGCATCATTGATTCGAACACTAGTAGTCACAGTCCAGCTCAGTTTACACTAATATCTTTGCAATATGTCACAAGATCACGTCTGGAGAAGAGATAGGGTTCAACCAACTAAGCAAAAGGCAAGAGGCCAAGGACACCAAAACTCCATCGGTGAGCATGGATGGAGAAAAAACTTGGGAGAAACGCAGGCTCAAAGTCGGAGTGGAGGGGCAGTTCATCCTCTGACCAGACCGAACCAGCATACCGGAAAAATTTCAATTAATAGACGTAATAAAACAGACGATAATAATAATTAACAGCACTTATTATATGATGCCAATCAAAACTGATCGCAAACATGTGGTAGTTTGATGTTGTTTCAGGGCGAGCATCATCTGAGGTCCTTGAGGAGTTCATCATCCTCTTCTCAAGGTGATGGCAAAAACAGAGAAAACCAAAACAAATACAAACATAGTTAGCGTAGTTGCTGTTCCAACCAAGCACAATTGATTTTTTTTACCCAAACTAAAGAATAATAATGTGCTTTTGATTAGATATAACTGCAGTAAAAGATAATGACTGCAGTAAAAGATTATGAGATGCATTATTTGAATGCTTGGCCAAAGAGATGTGTCTTTAATCTAGATTTTAGATTAATTTAGATTTTATGTTGTCATAAAGATGAAAATTCTCCAAGATAAGTGACCATGTGAAATTAAAACAATGGATGAACACAGATGAACTGTCAGCAACTTGACTCCAAAAAAAAAAAAGTTTATATTTCTGGATAAATTAAATGTTAGAGTGGCCATATTTATACTTAAATGTATATTCATTTTGTTATGCTAACATTTAGCAACTAATGTATTTTGACAGCCGTCAACAAGGATGTTGACTAGTGAATCAAGAAAAATCTCATTCTCAAGAAACATTTTTTCACATGAAATATGTGATGTTACCCTGAAGAGTTATATACCGCTAGTCTCATTTTCATAACTGTGTGTTTCTTCTCATCAGGACTACCTGGATCTCGCGGCCTCCACGCCGACAGACGCCCTGCTATATGACGACTCTCTCTCTGAAGAGGACACACCCTTAGTGGACTGTAGTAACACCCCTCTCCCTCGAACCCTCCCCTCCACTTGGATTGAAAACAAGCTCTATGGTAGAATTTCCCATGCATTTACTCGATTCTAATACAGGGAACAAAATCAGTTTATGTTTTTGCCTTCCATAGG
>JADLZN010001805.1:0-96352 GCA_018155175.1 Sinocyclocheilus anophthalmus | reverse complement strand
GACCCTGTAGGTGTTTGAGGCCCAGCCAGCCACTACAGAGTCTACAGAAAGGACCCCTTGACTACCATTGGCTGAGGATAGTCATGTGTGTGGGGTGGAGAGTCGCTCTGTCAATAACTGGACTTTCAGGAAGTTCTCATGGAATAGCTGCTGCTCTGTTACAGAGAGAGAAAGAGAGAGTGGTAGTGTGTGAGAGTGGGGGGCTGCTCGCAGAGCTGGGAATGGATATGGCCAACCTTTTCAAACATTTCTTCCGTGAGTACATATTTATCATCTTTTCCATTGAAGGACTAAAATAACACTTTTGCTTACAACAGTTGTTGCCTTTATTCTGTATGCAAGTACTTTTGACATACTAACTTAAATCTCTGAAGAAAGAACTGTATCTGTGACTGTGAGCTTCTTTATACTGGATGTGATTTGTAAGTTATACTTGTGTTTTCAGCCCATTGTAAAGGCTGTTGTGGTTATTTTGCCATCTATGATCAGCTGAAAGTGGGCAGATAAGGGTTCCAAAGACTGTATGTGCACAGTAACGGAAAAAATCCTGTCTTTATCAGTTTGGTATTATTCAGTAAATTTTTACATTAAAAATATGAAAAAGTTATTTAGAGTTTAAGTGCATAATGATATGTTTTTGGTGACTTATGTCGTAAACCTGGATGAGTCACTCATATAATTTCATACGCACAATGACATACATTTTACAGGGCACTTAGGCAACACTCAGGTACTTCAAATACTTTCTTTTTTCTATAAAATTGGCCATAAGAGAGGGAGGAAATAGCCCCAGGCCCTTCGGGCTAGCTTGGACACTCTTAAAAAAACTAAAATCAAAGCAGAAACCCGTACAGGCCCCCTTCAACCTCCTCTACTGTCAACTTGAGCTCCTCTGTGAAGGCGGCCGGAAGCTCTCTAATTCAACGCAGATTTCTAGCACAGGAAAACAGAAGGATGTGAGGCAATGAATAATTGAGGCCTTTGACTCTGGGTTTCTTTCTTTGTGGGGTGTCGTGACTTGGCAGAGTGAAGCAGCGGATCTTGGAGGACAAAAGAACAGTAGCAACGGGACAGAACACTTCAACAAATGAGACTCCTTATTTGCGTTCGCTTGTTTTGTTTGCTCACTTTTGAATAGCCAAACTTGAAAATTCAAGAGAAGAGGGGAAAAATTGCAGGCTGCTCTGATGATGGCCTCCTGCCAGCTCTCCATGTCTGCCTTTCTCTCTCTCTGTGTGCATTAGTATGCCGTGGAAGTTCAGAGAGGCTATTGTATACCAAACGGGGGCGTGACCGATTCCAGCACAAAGGGAAAATGTCTCAAGTTTTACTGCCGTTGTCTTAGGCATTCAAAAATCTGTTGCGGAAAATTAGCCACAAAACCAAATATATCGTTGGTTGAAATGAGACAAGAAAAGGACAGAGGTCAAAAGTGAATAGAAACGCATGCTGAAGTTTATTAGGGTTTGTATTCATGTGGATGCATGTGTTGCGTCACTCTGAGAATTAACGGCGCTACCTTTGCTGACAGTTCTTGGACGCTACATCTGTTTGTGAAGAGGCTATTTGTCTTATGATGTCATTGGTGGAGTGAGCTCAGTCCGAACAGAAATAAAGGCGGGGGGATTTGGCTGTGTTCGCTCGGTTCCTGTCGTGGATATGAAAATGCAGCTTGCCACGGGTCACATTACATTGATAATCACACTCAGCTTTTTCGAAACCTGGGCTGAGCGAGAGATCTCATTCAATATTGAGGGCAGATGACAACAAAATTAGGTCGATTCAAAATTTAGAGTTATGTTTCTTTGGAAAAATTGGAAAATGCAAACTTGTGTGAGGCGTATGCAAACTCGGTTACAAACCTTATATTCATTGCATCTCTGTTCGGCTTTTGAGTTGAAGTCCACTCCAAGACTTTGTCAAACTGGGAAATTGACTGGAAAGCTGAGCTGCCATTATTCTGGCAGTCAGAGGAAATGAAACAAAAGCAGACAGGACACAGTGCCTCAAGCTTCGTCCTTGAGTCACGTCATGAAGACAGTTAAGATCTGTGTGGATCCTGCTTTCATTACCCTTGCCTGGAATTTCCATTGAAATAAAATGTTTGGCTTTTCCACACATCCTCATGATGGTTTTACCTCTCGAATTGGTTGCGTCACGGATGACCATGATAGTGATTTATCACTGACATCTTGTTTCTCTCCAGTTTTATGCTTGTGACTTTTGCATGGTCGCTTGGAATACATTGGCTGGTGCGGACGAGTTTGGAAAGTTTCATTTTGATGGAGCAGATGAGCTCTGTAATTCCACACATATGAATGAGTTAACTGGATCACGAGGCTCTTTTACATTTCAACACTCTGTCCCACTTTTTTCTGCTGGTGTTTATTTTACAGGAAGCTTCTCTATCACTCTTCTGCTTTTTCTTCCTGTTGATGTTCATGGATGCAAAAAATAGATTTCCTTTTCATTTGGAGAAGGCGGTTCCTTTTTTTTACCATTTCTTGGACATTCTTATGAGTTAACTGTGTTTTATAGACAGTATAAACAACTCTAACTACCCATGTATGGATCTCTGTTTGAAGGCAATGATGAATAAGTTGATGAAAAAGTGTATAGGTGTGGTATACCAATAATGTATTGTGTTATTTACATACACCAACTATATATCAAAAGTTTGTAATCACTATGAGAATTAAAAAAAAAAGGAATGCCCAATTTACATATACAAGCAGCAAGTTTTATAAACACTTTAAGAACACAGCTTAACAATTCTATTTTTTTGATCTCTCTTTAAAATTAAGATGGTTTTGAATCGCGTTATGTAATATACATTTTATTTCATTTTATTCATTTGAAACGTAAGTAATAAAAAATCATTGTAAGATCATTTTAGTGCAAGAAGTTACTGGCATCTCTGGGCTCAAAACGTGTGCTTGAAAGCAGTCTTTTTTGTGAGCTCTGTCTGGACTCTGTCTAGCTAATGGATCATTTGCATTATCGATGAGGTAACCCTGTCACCTCCAACATGGACTTTTAAAAAGAGAATAATTTTATGTTAATTAGATATTGATGCCATAATGATTTATTGGCTCCTGAGTGTTGTTAATATGCAGTAGCTGTCGTGTAATGTGCATTTCTAATGACTTTGTATCAGTTTGTTCAAACAAGGGGGAGGATGCGACCCCGGCGAAAGCTTTTTAGCAGAAACTCTGATGTTTCACCGATTACATCATTACATCTTTTAAAAAAAATACTCTTAAAACACCTCAGAATCATGTCGAATTCACTGAAATGTGGTGGTTATCTGGCATTTTGAAATGTACAGGATTTGTTTGTGAAGTTAAGTGAGTTGAAACGTCATGTGAACTCACATGTCTCACAGTAACGCTCCTCTCTGTAGTGCAGTGGACCAACAGACTGCTCATCCATCTTCCTCTCTGATAGCCTAGAAGTGGCTGCTTTGTCCTTTTGATTCACAGAAGGGGTGAATGTGGCAGTTGTTTTAATTTTAAATGAAGTAGAGCTCTAAAGTCTCAGGATTCTATTGCTGCTTAATCATAGCACCTGCAGATCAGCGCGCACACACACACACAAACACACACGTCAGAACCCACCTAATAGTACAGCCTATCAGAAGTACATAGTCTCAGCCATTGGGCAGCCAGCCATGAGCACCAGCATATACGCATCAGCCATCAGTACTTGCCCATCCAAAATGCTCATCAGCACCATTAGCGCATTGCAAGAGCCGCCTGCAGTCTCTGCATTGGAACACATTCAATAAAAGTGCCCACATTTTTCCAGGATTGATCACAAGAAATAAAATCCTTCCACTTCTTCTCCTCAAGATCATAATTCAGCCAGAAAAGTTCAATTTAAATGTACAATAGCGCTGACTAATCACATGAAGTATCTTTATTTTCAAGTACACTCTTAAAAATAAAGGTGCTTCACGATGCCATAGAAGAACCTTTTTGTCTAAATGGTTCCATAAAGAACCTTTAACATATGAAGAACCTTTCTGTTTGACAAAGGTTCTTTGTGGCGAAATAAGGTTCTTCAGATTACAAAAGGGTATAAGAGATAGTTCTTTAAAGAACCTTTGACTAAATGGTTCTTTGTGGAACTTAAAATGGTTCTTCTATGGCATCGCTTGAAGAACCTTTTGAAGCACCTTTATTTTTAAGAGTGTAATGGCTAAAATCTTAAAGGGGTCCTCGGATGCACAAAAGTCCACTTTACAAGTTGTTTGAACATAAATGTGTGTTGGAAGTGTGTGTACACATCCATCCCAATATGATAAAAATGCCACGCAGTGTTTTTTGTTTTATTTAAATATCTATTTTAAAATCCCCTTTCTCAACATAAGGCTGTCTGAGGTTCATGTCAGAATACGTAGTTCTGCAACAGGCCCCCACACATAGTGACTGACCCTCGCGTCCTTACCTTAGACCCCCCTGAGTGAGCTGTACAGTCAGTTCGCATGTTGCGAATCCGGTGCGGGGGAAGACAAGAACTTCTCCGATTAAGCGACTGAGGTGTTCTGTTGTTGGATGTAATAATGAAAATAGCAGTCGTCATTTACTTAACGACATCTGAGCCTCTTAAGACGCTGAGGATTAACGTTACTTTCGTTTTGAAATGTGTCTATGTTCGCGTGAATCATCCGTGACCCAGCTTCATCAACAGAAAAAGTTAGTATAAGGGTTTTTAATGAATCTTTGCAAATCGCCTTTCCTAATAATATGCTAGTTAGCAAGTTTTGTGGCTGAAGTTTACAGTCTGCTCATCATCTCATGGAAGAGAGGGGCGGGGTCAGCAGAGCCCATTAGCATTTCAACGCAAACATTGACTAGAATGGCTTGCTGTAAATAGAGCTGATTTTGACAGGGTGAAAAAAAGGTGTTTTTTACACTACCACTGAGAAATTTTAACCAAAATATGTTATAGACTTTTCATTAAGACCCTAAAGAAGCATATTAACTTGTGGAAAATGGGCATCCGATGACCCCTTTAAGTTTAATATTCTAAAAACCCTGCTGCAGTATTTACTCTTTATTAATGATCGCCAAGGAAAGCATCACTATTACTACTATTTTCCAGTGATCATACTGAAGATTTTGCTTTGTTATATCAATCACTAAGTCCGCCCCTGCATACATATATAAATTATTCATTCATTTAAAAAAAAAAATGTATGTGTCCATTTGACATTATGTTGCGTGCTGTGGTCACCGCTGGCTTTCTGTGTTGCAGGTCTCCGGGGCAAACTAAGCACTGGGCCAAAACAGGTGAGAGTCAGAGCAGAAGTGACACAATGACTGTTCTGCTCACTGATTCGGCCTGACACTTTACTCATTCTGAGATAACAGGTGGCCGTGTCTGTCTGTCTGTCAACACTGTCATGAGAACACAATGGTGGACGACAGCCCAGCGCAGCACTGAAACATGGGACATGACATTTGGTGGAAGCTACTGGGTGCACTGAGCAGGGTGTGTGTGTGTGAGTATCACCTTTGTGTGACCATTTATCAGTGGTTTTTTCCACCATTTAGACTGTAATGTCCCACGTACAACTCATTTGACACGCATTCCTCCCAATCCATGGAGTGAACTAACTGCTTCAACTTGGAGGTTAGTGAGGGTCTCATGCACGTGTGTGTGTGGTGTGTGTGTTGTGTGTGTGTTGTGTTTAAAGGAGGAGTTGGCTCATACTGTGTACATGCAAAACAGACAGCTGTATACTTACACAAACATTACCTACACACATCATAACTATGTTACTGCTTATTAAACTTATTGATATTTTAAATGGAACAAAAAAAGAATCCTGAAAAAAAAACAAAAAAAAAAAACAAAATCCAAACTTTTCCTATTGGAAACCTATTTGAAATGCAACACATGAGGTCATGTAACAACAGTGTTGTTACTGTTTGAAACTATTAACTAATGAAACTGCTATTAAGTCCATAAAGTATACAGTTTCATATACTATTTAAAACACTGTTATGATGTATGTAAATAATTTTGAGGTGATCTATACCTTTTAAACATGATGCTCAAGATGTGAGATGATAAAAAATCTTTATTTATTGATTTATTTTATGTGTAATAAATTTAATTTTAAACATTTTTAAAATACTATATTTTGTTGCAGTTCCATTTATTGCCACTGGTAATGCAGTGTACTTACATTTAATTTTTTAATTAATTGTAAATAGCAAACAAAATTAACAAAAGTCATGTTCTAGCAAGAAAAGCTGCCTTATCTTTTTCTGTTAAATGTGTGGCATGTTAACTGATCTCTTTATTAATGTGACAACTATAAATGTATGTAAATTATTTTTGATTGAACTATCACTTAAATGTGATGCGCATGATGTAAGACGATGGAAAAACATTATTAATTTACTTTATTGTCAGGTCTAGAAGAAATGTCTTCTAGATAGTCTGACCAAATAATTAGTCAAGAAGATTTAAATGTTCAAATTCTTAGTTTACTTCCAGGTTTGTTTTGCAAAAATGGAAATAAAAGGTCAATTTGAGCACATTGCATTGTGGGACTGTGTATACATTTTAGCAATTAGGTCATCTTGGTATTTTATGTATGCCGATAATCTGCATACTGTATTGCAGAAATAGAATGTGTTAGTATGTTATTCTAAACATAACCTTGCATGCATGTTTTTGTCTGTAATTGCATGTGTGTTGAACACGCCTGACAGACAGACATTATGTTCGATCCTCATTAATGGCCAAAGATAAAAAATCTAAAGACTTAGAAATCACATGCACAAAGACAATGTCTATTATGTTTCATGTCAGTGCGCATCTGTCTTTGCGTTGTCACTGAGATCTCAAACAGATAAACTCCCTTTTTCCTCTGGGATTGTGCGATGACACAGGCAGCCAATTTCCAGGCCTTGATTTAATTGATAAATCCTCAGTGACAACACAGAATAAAAGAGCCCTATTTGCTTTGATACATATAAATAGGAAATTAAGCAGCAGTATTGTCAGGGTTAATTAGTCGACTGTGAGGCGGGATGTCTGGCCTGTTTGACATACTGAAATTCCAGTAAAGCAGGCACACACACACACACACACACTACGGAGTAGTTACACTAATGGCTTTCTTCTGCTGTTCAATTCCTGCTGTTCTTGACTCTGAAATAGAGTAATTTTATATAAACTCTGAAATAGAGTAATTAATGTATGATTACAGCACAAAATTTAGATGTGCATATACACTGATCAGGTGGGAGCTTTTTTTTTTAAACTCTTTTTCCTATACAGGGCTGTTGCTAGCAGGGACAAAGGTGATGACGATTCTAGGCTGTTGGGGGCCAACAGCGATTTCAACTAAAGATCAAATTCTCAAAACTTGATATTCCAGTGAAACAACTTTTTCTGGTGACATATGCTGGATTTCTCCAATCATGTAGTGCACTTAAAGGGTTAGTTCACCCAAAAATGAAAATTAGCCCATAAATTACTCACCCCCAAGTCATCCTAGGTGTATATGCCTTTCTTCTTTCAGACGAATCCAGTCGGGAGTTATATTAAAAATTGTCTTGCTTTGGGGGGGGGCGGGGGGGGGGGGTGAACAAAGGCCCCCTGTAGAGAATCAATGCGTTTTTGTAAGAAAAAATATCCATATTCAAAACTTAATAACTTTAATGTAGCTTGCGCCAACAGTAACACACGGAAGCAGCTCCAGGCGGATGAAATATGAGGTCGGCTTTGCGCATGCGCCACTCAGAAGTGACGAACACGGAAGCACAGGGGAGAGATCAAAACAAAACAAATGGTCATTATTCGAACAGTGACAAACGCGGAGCGTTGTAACGAAAAAAATGTCCAGAGGGATTTCAATTATAAGTAAAGAGGCGAGACGGTTTTACTTTGCTATACACACGTAGGAAACGTCTCAGGTTACTTATTTAACCATGGTTCCCTGAGTAGGGAAACGAGACACTGCGTCCTCTAGGGGTTGCTATGGGGAACTCCTCGTCGTGACCGTGTCTGAAGCATACATTGAAAAAACACCAATAACACGTTGCCCGGCGACAGCCATGACATCACTACCAGCGCGACTATAGTATAAATAGGCGCAGGGAGAACACATCATCCACTTCTTCATCAGAAGCTTGCGTCCAAAGCATGGCAAGAAACCTAGAGGACGCAGTGTCTCGTTCCCTACTCAGGGAACCATGGTACATAAGTAACCTGAGCCGTTACTTTCATGGAACTTCGGAACTGCGTTACCTCACCTAGAGGGTGCTAGGGGAACGGTATACCCACGCCACCATGCTGAGGGGAGTGCATGCCAGAACCATGGCGAGTACTAAGTACCAATTCTACCATATTGCCATGGGAGTTGCCCATGGGATGTTAGACGGCTGTCAGTGACATTATTCCCTACGGCCAAAGGCCTAGGCTACATACCCAAAAATATTTACCTGTTAGGGCCAGACTCCTGGTCCGGGGTAGAGCTCAAGGCTTGGAATAGATTCCCTTAAGGGAATACGACCAAGAGCCTAGTCTTGGCCTGTCACACAGGGGCTACCGCACGTTCTCTTTGTATGTGTTGAAGGAACTGTCTCAACAGACCCCTAGTAGCAACACCCTGTTAAAGTAGGTATCCAGAGGATACATAGGAGGAGTGGTGCCCAAGGCGGAACTGGGGTTTTAAACCACTCAGAAAGAGCACGAAGTCTTGCGCGTAGCTCTTACCATACAGGATTTTAGAAAAGTGGGCAAAGCATAACGTGCACACTTACCAGCTATGTGGATTTTAGAAATACCATTCTAGGGGTTCTCGTGGCACTCTGAAAGAGCAGCCCATAGATGGAAATAGCGCATCCCCAAAACGCTATGTCTTGAGAAGTCAATCTACGGCTATAATGCTGGAGTGGCTAGCAGTAAATCTGTAGCTGAGGGAGCAAACATCCAGCTCTCAATCGAGAGGGAGCTCAACCTACAGCATGTTCCAATGGTGGAACAGCTAGCAGTTATTTAGCTGAGGGAGCAACACCCCTAGTTCTCAAATGAGAGGAGGCTCGACCTGCAGCATGTCCAAAGCTGGGACAGCTAGTAATAATTTACTTAGCTGTGGGAGCAAACACACCTAGTTCTCAGTCGAGAAGGGGGCTCGACCTACAGCATGTTCCAATGCTGGAACGGCTAGCAGTAGTTTACCTTGGCTGAGGGAGCACAAACCCAGCTCTCAACGAGAGGGGGCTCGACCTGCAGCATGATTGTAAAATCAGAAGGGTAAGCATACTGCAAGCTAGCCAAACACTCAGCGCATCAGGGAGGCAGAGGTTTTTAAGGGCCTAATTCACCTGATGCTGCTGGTTCCTGGTGCTCTGGAGAAACAGAGAACTCAAACTTCTCATGTGAGAGGAGAACTCCGAATTCAGAGGAATAACGTTGCTCATTCCAGGTAACCCTTAAATAAAAAAGGGGAGCACTGCTCAATACTACCACGAGGACAGCCCATGGAGCGAGGAATCCAACTCCTCAGAGAGGATTAACGCTCGAAAGAAACACCATACTCACAATAACCCTCAATGGTGAGGGGAGCGATGCTTCCAGAGTGTGTCGACAGAGACACACTAGTTGAGTGGAGCCCAAGGTACCGGGGTCTAAACCAACTCAGAGAAAGGGAACGAGATCAATAATGCGTAACCCTTACCATACAGGATTTTAGAAAAAAGTGGGCAAAGCATAACGTGCACACTTACCACTTATGTGGATTTTAGAAAGTGGGCAAAGCATAACGTGCATAATTACCAGCTATGTGGATTTTAGAAAGTGTGCAAAGCATAACTTGCACACTTACCATTTATGTGGATTTGTAGAAAAGTGCGCTAAGCTTAACGTGTGCACTTACCATAGTATTTGGATTTTAGAGTTTTCGAGCATCTGTTTACAGATACCCGGAAGTACTGGGCCAAACGGGAGAGGCAAGCTCAAATACAACCCTCAAAGGTGAGGGGAGCACTGCCTGAGACAGCATTTACACAGGAAGGTTCTCGTAATGCCACCTATACCTCCCGCTCGATGCCTCAGCAAGAGGGGATATCCTGGTGATCGGGAAGCCTCTCAGGGCGACCCAGATACGGTAGACAGTCAGGGTAGCATGAAAGAGGAACCCCAGGCTGGACGTCCACGGAAATGTCTTGCAGAGCGAAGGGGGCTGATGTGGATCATAAGGCTCAGCAGCAAGTTGTGTATGGCGCTTATCCAGGAAGTTAATGAAGCCGTCTGGGACATATCTCGGCCGACTTGTGAATGAAATAAAAACACTTGCAAGTTCGAAGCCACGGTTTATGAACCCAGTAAGAGGGGGGGCCATCGAGACCTACCCTAGAATGGGACCGAAACACGCAAATCCTGAGGAAGAAACACTGCGAGAAGGAAATAGCAGAAGGGTCTATACACACAACCACCAACTCATAGATACACACATATATTATATACTATATCTCATAATATATATATTTAGACATGGATCGGTAGGGTTCTCACCCACCATGGTTACCACGTCGAAGCTCTGTCCAAAAGATAGCCTCTAGACTGGACCACATGAATGATTGCACTATGAAGCCATATAACCACCAACCTAATAGGTCCAGCATATAGCCTGGACTATAATGCAGGAAATTTCGACTAACCTAGGTAAGGTGGAGAGATGGCTGGTTACAGGAATTAGAAAGGGAAGATAAGGCGATGTGACCCTGAAGGAAATGAGTAGTACTGAGATCAATCTGATCGGACAAAAGCGATGACGACCTTCTGAAGACACATCCCTTAGCTTCTTTTATTGACTTCGTTGACCCTGATTTCTTTACATACCATCACCGCAGGTGGGGGAGGAGCGCGAGCCGCGACACTAGCCTTCTGAGCCAGTCTTGTCATCAAACCGAAGATGGATGGGATTAGGACCCCTGAGGTGTGCGGGCTCAGGAACGGGGACTTCGTGAAGGCAGCATTCAATCATTAACAAGGTCAGCCTGATATGCTTGGAGTATCACCATCGTGTGCAATGAAGCGACAACACGACCTGCTGCTGCGTATGCCCTGGCATCCAAGCCAGATGTCAAGGAGGGGAGTCTTAGAGGACGTCTCACCCATAGAGAGATAGCTGACCAGCGTCTCTCTATTGGGGCATCTTCTCATAACCGCTTTTGTGCATTGCATCGATGTTGGCATAACTTGTTTGCTGGAATCGATGGATGCATGAGGAAAAAACGGCCTCTTCCATTCCTTCTCAATCTTTATATGAAAAACAGGAAGAAAGGAAGGCTCACCTGAGCTGGAGGGTTATGGCCAGAAAAATAATGTTCATCGAGATATTTCGCGACGTCACTTTCTTCACCCGCTTCACGACAAGTAAAGCCTCGCCGAGGAGCGATCCATAATTTCCAAAAGCTCATAATACGCAGGGCAGGATGATTGGGAGGGCTCAGTCTCAACTTCTTCGCCCCCATCAGACATCTCCTGCTTTTCCTGGGCAGAACCCAGCAGAGCACTGGCCACTGGATCAGACAATGTTAATGAAATAACATCATACTCCAGCGGCTTAACAGTCGACGATCGCAAAAAGGGAAACCCCTCTTTAAACTCATCGGCCAGGTTCACCTGAGATCCCCACAAGCTCATTCTCTTCTGTGCCTCAGCAGTGGCGGGTCCTGAATCGGGGGAAGCAGATGGCTGCCCCTCTTTCCTCGAAAAGAGAGACAAACGAGAGAGGAGCTTTTTCCTTGAAAAAACGCTCGCGGTGTACGCCGATTGCCCCCTCGGAGACATCATGTGCATGCTGTTTGCCCAAACAAACAATGCATAGATCGTTTGTGTCATCAGATGTCAAACAACGTCAACAGTGATGCACACATCCTTAAACGCTTTGCTTGTGCTTGCCATAATGAGATGAATAGAGATCGCTGTTACCACAGAAATGCACGCTTCAAACAAAAACAGTCAATGAAGACGAAAGAGAAAGAGAAATGATTGGGTTTTTTTTTTTTTTTTTTTTGCTTTTCAGGGCATATTTACTAAGTAGCACCGGTTAGTGACTACAGGCTGTTGCCGGCAACAAGTTTTTTTCAATGTATACTTCAGAAATGGTCAGACGAGGCATCCCCATAGCGATCCACTACGATGGACGCAGTTCGACAGTTCCCATGAAAGGGAAAACTTCTGCTTCCTTTGCTGTAAACAACGTTGGTTTTCCGAGACTGAAACGCTGTAACTCTTGTCATGCTCCTGGAACTGCTTCTGTGTACAACTGTGAGCGCAAGCTAGATTAAAGTGATTATTACATTTTGAATATGGATATTTTTCTTACAAAAACGCATCGATTTGCTACAGGAGGCCTTTGTTCACCCCCCGGAGACGTGTGAGATGGATGGATGGGCGATTTTTATTTAACTGCTTTTGGACTGAAGCAATGCAAAACAGCATTGGGCGTGTGGGCCATGAAACAGCTTGAAAGATCAAAGACAATTTTTAATATAACTCAGACTGGATTCGTCTGAAAGAAGAAAGTCATATACACCTAGGATGAGTTGAAGGTGAGTAATTTATAGGCTAATTTTCATTTTTGGGTGAACTAACCCTTTAAACTCTGCCTCCTTACAATCTACTGTAAGCCCACATTCAGATCTGCCCCCAGTTAATAACCAAAGTCTCACCCTACATGGTTTTATTTTATTTTATTTTTTTGATAAACCATTTCACTCAGATGTATGTCACAGTATGGAAGAAAATATCTCTCTCTATTTCCCTTTCATCATGACCTCAAGCAAGATACTTGTACTTGAGATGCAAAATTTTGAAAGATATTAATATTTATCCATTTGGCAATTGTATTTTTCTTGTTGTGAACAAATAAGCAAACAGAATATAATGAGGTTTATGCTTTTATGCTATAAATTTCATTCAAAAACTTTTCATTCAAACAGATATATAAATGTTAGGACAAAACATTCTTAATGTGTATGGAATGTCCTTTTAACTTTCTTAATATTTCATATACATTCTCTTAACGTTGAGAAAAATTTTTCAAAGATCAACATTCTCGGAACATCTTTATGATGTAATTTGTACTTGATGAGCGTTCTTATAATGTTGAGAGTAAACATTCTTAGAACAACATTCTCAAAATATCCATATGATGTTATTTGTACTTGATAAACATTTTAAGAAACTTTTGTAACCTTTTAATCACAAGAAAACTAGATATTTTAACGTTCTTAGAGAATTAAATATAAATGTTCATATAACATTATATTGTGCGTAAATATAACATTAGTAGAATGTGGTAAGAAACATTTGTAATGTTTAAATAGTTTTCTAATCACAGCAAGAAAACTGGATGTCTCAACGTTTTGGAAACATTTCAAAACAATGTTCCCACATTTTTATAACCTGAATTTGTTACCTGGGTACTTACACTTAATTTTTACATTTATTGTCAATAGCAAACAAAATTAATATAATTCAAATTCAAAACTGTAAAAGCTAATTATTTTCCTTATATAGATTATATCCTCTCTATACTATATATTATATTATAGGTCGCTGGTCAGAAATATTGGCACCTTTGGTAAATATGATCAAAGAAGGCTGTGTAAATAAATCTGCATTGTTAATCATTTGAATCTTTTATTTAAAAAAATTCACAGAAATCTAACCTTTCATTGGATAATACGAATTTAAAATGGGGGGAAATATCATTATGAAATAAATGTTTTTCTCTAATACACATTGGACACAATTAACGGCAGCCTTTTATTCAATGCTTTTTGAAACCTCCATTTGGCATAATAACAGCTCTGAGTTTTCTCCTATAATGCCTGATGAGGTTAGAGAGCACCTGAAAAGATCAGAGACCATTCCTTCATCCAGAAACTCTCCAGATCCTTCAGAATACTAGCTCCATGTTGGTGCTTCTTCTCTTCACTTCACCCCACTCATTTTCTATAGGGTCCAGGTCAGGGAACTGGAATGGCCATAGCAGAACTTGGTTTTGTGCCCAGTGACCCATTTTGTGTTGTTTTTAAGGTTTGTTTTTGGATTATTGTCCAGTTGGAAGATCCAAACATGGCCCATTATAAGATTTCTAGCAGAGTCAGTCACTTATTGATTTTTTATCTGTTGGTATTTGATAGAATCAAAGATGCCATGTATCTAAACAAGATGTCCAGGACCTCCAGCAGAAATATAAGCCCACAACATTAAAAATACAGCAGTACATTTCATTGTACACATGTGGCACTTTTTTACCCCTTTGTGCACCAAACCCAACTTGAGTGTTTGCTGCTAAAAAGCTTATTTTTTAGTTACATCTGACCATAGAAAGTAGTTCACATGGGAAGTTCCAGCGTTGTCTGACAGGACATATGCTGGGGATTGTTTTTGGATGAGAGCATTTTCTTTTCTTGATTTTTTTCTTGAACCATCACAAACACGTTGTGGTGTCTGTGATGTTGATTTTTTTTTTTAAGGTTTTCTGGGACCCTGAGAACAACTTTTTTCTGCAATTTCCAGCTGTGGTCTTTGGCAGAGTTCTGTAGCCACTTCAACTCTCCTCTCACCGTTTTGCAGTGGGACGAAATAGACACACGTCCTCTTTACAGGAGATTTGTAAACATTTTCTGTGATGGAAATTCTTAATTATTCGCCTGATGGTGGAAATGGGAAATTGTCACTGCTCTAAATCTTTCCCTTAAAGAACTTCACTAATTTGTGATGCTCTATCTTTTGCTGACATCAGAAATATATTCTTTGGTTTTTCTCAATGTGATGGAGATTAAGGGAAGTTGGCCTTTGTTTTTCCGTTCTATTTATTAGTCCTGTGAAACAGGAAGCCATGGATGGATAATTTCATGTTCATAATCACCCTGGTGTGCTCAAAATTTGTGACTATGAATGGGAAGATACTTCACAGATATTTTACTCCATAATAATTTCTAGGGGTGCCAATAATTCTGGCCAACATGCATTGAAGAAAAACATTTATTTCATAATGAGAATTTTCCCCAATTTCCATTGTTTTACTTCAATGAAAGAAAAGTTAGTATTTGTCGAATTTTTTAAAATAAAAGAGCAAAATGATTAACAATGCAGGACGATTTCACAGCCTTAGTTGATCATATTTACAAGGGTTGGTCTGCCAAATTAATTCTGGACCAGACTGTAGTATTATATTTATATAATATATATTCTATATATAGGTATTATATTATATTATAGTTATTTTATTATTTAATTGTTTTTTTTTTATTTCAAGACCCACAAATTTCAAAATTATAAACAGCACAAAACGTACAATTCATCTTTAAACTTTTTTTTTTTTTATCTGGTTGGATAAGCTACGTTTGAAGAAGTTGTACAGACATGTAACGGAATGTTAATTGATCTCTTTATTAATGTGACAACTATAAGCATCTGTCAGTCTATTTAATTAGGCCTATATTACTAAGCAGACTAATGTGTATTGGGAATATTGTGACTAATAACAGCTCTAGCTTAATGCTTAAAATCAGACAAGTGTAAAGCTTTTAAAAATAAAGTTTCCTCCTAATAGGGGTTTTACAGTGACATCATAGAAGAACCATTTTTTGTTACCCAAATAATCTTCCAGTGATCAGTTCTTAAATGAACGTCTCGGGTTACACATGTAACCATGGTTCCCTATGGGGAATGCTTCCGGCATGACCAGTGTCTGAAGCATGACTCTAAACACGACAATGAACTTCACATTGGCAGATGTCAGCCTATGACGTCATAACTAATGTGACCGAGAGTATAAAAGGGCACCTGTGAAATACGTCATCCATTTCTTGTCTGAAGGAGACGAATGCAGTAATGCCTGAAACATGGCAAAGGGACAGAGCGTCTCGTTCCCGATTCTCAGGGAAGTTACATGCATAACCTGAGAGATGCTGCAACCCCTAGAAGGTGCTATGGGGAATGGTATACCCACGCCACCATGCTGAAGGCACCATGAGTGCCTTATTGGCTGAGCTAAGTCAAAGACTCAAAGGAGTACTCACCCCTGCACCAGCAATGCGATCATAAACCGGAGCTTCTCAAGAACAGAGGCCTCATCAGGAGAGAGGAAGCCTAACGACTTTCTCATTCAGCCCAGTGTCCAAGGAGGCTCACAGAGAGTCTAACACTCAGAGCTAACTGGCCCGTGAAGCTCTGCAGAGTGGTTGCCTAAATACAACACCTCTTAAATGAGAGGCAGCCTAGCAACACTCCACACTAAGGTCAGCAGCCAAGGAGGCTTCCAGAGAGCCTAATAACTTAGGCCTCAGTATGAATGACTTTCCAAATCAAGAGGAGAGCTAACAACGCCCCATGCTCAGGATATCTTGTAAGGAGGCTCACAAAGAGCCTTCCACTCACCATTACTCTTTGAGCGCAGCTCTGGGCAGTTGAGGCCTCAACAAGAGTAGGCCAAACAACACTCACAGTATCCAAGGAGGCTCACAGAGAGCCTAGTCAACTTGGCAAACCTGCGCTGGTTAAGAGAAAACTGGGGTCTAACTCAGAAAGAACGGTCACAAAGCACCCATGGATAAACATGGATTTTAGAGAAGGCACAAAACAGTCCGCGTGTTTCAGCATGACAACTCTCTAAAACCAGAGGAGGCTCAACTATGCCCCATGCTCAGGACATCTTGGAAGGAGGCTCACAGAGAGCCTACAACTCACAGATGCTGTCCTAGTGGAGCTCTGGTGAGCGGAGGCCTCAATGAAGATAACTCTCTGTAGCGAGAAGAGACTTAATGATGCTCACAGTAGATGGCCGAGCTCTAGGAGCAGAGGCCTCAGCATGACGACTTTCTAAATTGAGAGGAGTACTAACTATGCCCCACGCTCAGGACATCCTGTAAGGAGGCTCACAGAGAGCCTACAACTCACAGATGCTGTTGTAGTGGAGCTCTGTTGAGCGGAGGCCTCAATAAAGATAACACTCTGTAGCGAGAGGAGGCCCGACAACGCTTGTCGTAGCCAGGGAGGCAACTTAGCAACAACTTAGCAAACTGCCTGGCCAAGCTCTAGGAGCAGAGGTCTCAACATGACAACTCTCTAAGAGGAGAGGAGACCTAACTACATCCCATACTCAGGACATCCTGCAAGTAGGCTCAGAGAGAGCCTACAACTCACACTTGCTAGCCTACAGCTGGGCTCATAGGTAACCCTTCCTGTGGCCAAGGAGGCTCAGAAAGCCTAACAACTCCACACCACTGCATGATGGAGCTCTGAGGACAGAGGCCTCAGCATGACAACTCTCTAAGCGAGAGGAGGCCTAACTATGTCCTATACTCAGAACGGCTTACCAAGGAGGAGATGGCCTAACGACTTGAGGACACTATCAGAGCGGAGCTCCTTACTGAACCTGCCCTTCAGCAGAACACAAAAACCCAAATGGCCAGGTCAGAGCCTTCAATGAGGACGCCTCAGCTACTGAGAAACAGAAAAGAAGCATCGACACATGTCCATCAAAAATGGAATCCCTTACAATCTCTCTGCCTCAGCATGGAGATCAAAGGAAAAACAAAAGGCTCACAGGGGCAGGGAGTATGTACAGACATAAACTGTTTTCCACCAAATCTGTTTCATGCAGCCAAAAAAGATCTAATCTGTCATTGGTACAAGTTATAACTTTAATAATAATAACTACAGCACTTTTCTGTCTCTAATTCCTCAGAATTAGACACATAAATAACAATAATGTTATTTGAGTCAACAAGAGGAGCCAAAAAAGGAAAACTTCCTGTTTGACTCATCGGTGCTGTGCCTACAACCCACATGCTTAATCCCGCTTCACCGTATAGTCAAGCCTGGGTGGAACCATTACTGCAACCACATCATGAAAAACGTGCAATTTAACCTCAGGCATGCTAGTTCAAACGACAGATTCTATCACTCTGAAAAGAATCATACGAGAACAGAGGAATGCATAGCTGTAAGTGCCTAAAACTCCTCCGAGAGCCGAGCACACTCATGCAACTAAGGAAAAAGTTCCTTATTTGTCTCTTGAAGTCAGTATCGTGAATGCATAATACCTAGCGTATCCAGCTTGCTCGAAGACAAGACAGCATTCCACTCAAAAGTGTGTCCCACATCCCTCGAGAGTAGGGATTGCGCCAACAGAGCTTTCATTGAGAAATCCTTTCAATGCGCACATTCTGCTCCCTCAGGAGATAAATGTCCGTGCTCCTAACTCATGTACAAACAAACGGTCTCCTGAAGACGTATTTCACAGGTGCCCTTTTATACTCTTGGCCGCACCAGTTGTGACGCCAATGTTAAGTTCATTGTCGTGTTTAGACTTGAAACTTTGCACTATGTGCACGTCCTGTGTTTATGTGCCTCTTTGATGAATCGCTTGTTGTATTCCTCAATTGAAGTTGCTTTGGATAAAAGCATCTGCTAAATATAATATAAATGTAATGTATACTCATGCTTCAGACACCGGTCATTCCAGAGGCATTCCCCATGGCACAGACTAGGGGAGGCAGCGCGAGTTCCCTTTCGAAAGGGAACCTTTTTTTTCTTAATGTGAAGAACATTTCAACAATCTAAAGAACCTTTTTTCCACTATAAATAATTTTTTTTTGCAATGGAAGGTGCAAGGATGCTAGAGGGCACGTGTTTTAATTCTCTCTGTTAATACTTGACTAACTTGTCACTTGCATTAATTTGATCTTTGTACTCGATTTACTCGTGTACCTCAAGAAACTGAACTTTGATGCTTTTAAGTGTTTGTACAGGAAGTCCACAGTATGAAACTATCATTAAACACACAGTGACATTGAATGGAGGACTATGAGTCTAACTGCGGAATCACACAATCAAACGCCAGTGCTCAAATGATTCCCTTGACATTGAACCCGCACTTGTTACAACATGTGAGCCGAAATGACAGAGAAAGCGAGAGAGAATGCGAGGGAGAGCCATAAGTCATTACCCGCTGGAAAAAGTGCACTATTGAAAAGATAAGCACAACAATGATTTCCCATCCCACGATACATCTCAGGATTTGCCATGTTATTTCCACCCTCTTATATATGGTTCCTGTTATTGAATTTAGCACTGGATAAATAGAGCAGGATGGTCAGACCTGCTCACAGGGGTTCTGTCACATTATCTCACACTGAACTGATAACATCCAGGAGTTTGTGTGTGTGGTCTGCTGTGCAATTTGGGGGGTTTTTTTTTGACTGGGCCAATGAGCCAGACCGGTACTCAGTCCACGGACAGAGTATATACTTAGGGGTCTTTATAAAAGGTCTTTTGACTTGAGCCAGTAAGCAAACACCCTCCAAAAAACCTATGAACGAGGAGCGATTGATTGAAGATAAGAAACATTGGCTAAAATATGACACATCTCTAAAGTGCCACAAAGAAAACAAAACATTTGTTTGATTTTTTAAATTTTCATTTGTTTGTTGGTTTTTATTAATTTTAATTCAATTTTGGGATTTAGCACAGATATAAGATAAACAACAGAAATAAATATAAACATTCCACAACAAAAAAGTAATAACAGTTGTTTGTGGGGTTCCATTTGTTTGTTGTGAATTTTGGGATCTAGAACAGTCAGATAAGTGTCACACCCCTGGACTGTTTGTGTGTGTGTTTTTCTCCCCATGTGCCAGTGTCTGAAGCATGTGTAAAACAACTCCAATCTTATTGGCCCACATAGCCCATGATGTCACAGACGGGCTCCCAGAAGCCAACTTGGTTGTCTGAATGAGACGTGAAAACAGGCAAGCCCTAGGCCTGGCAAGGGGATGCAGCGTCACATTCCCTCTTGGAGAACCATGGTTACATGCATAAGATGTTCCCCATCTAGGGAACTTGCACTTCGTCCTCTAGTGGACACTATGGGAAACAAAATGCCCACTCAGCCATGCCACAGCGCATGCCTGTTCACCTGGTGAGACAGCACCAAGAGAAGTGACAGGCATACACCAAACCATTCCTCAGAAAGGGGGCAAGCCACTGATGCCTGGGGCCACTAATATAACTTGGAAAAATGGGGAATCCAGCCAATAGGAGGGACATCCCATTAACCAAGCAAAGAACACAGCTATCCTCAGAAGTCTAAGCTACAATGAGCCAAAGCAACATGCAGGGCCCAGGGGGAACGTCCATTTAAAAACCCCATAGGAAGGAGGGCGGGTGTTAGCTCACCCCTACTACCTGACTAAGCTTAAGAGATAAAGGAAGTAGATCATGTATTAAAAACCCCAAGGCAAGACGTATAGAAGAGGCTCAGAGGGCTGCCTACTTGAAAAACAGATAAGGGGGGCAGCCCTACAACAGAGTACTTGAAAAAAGACCCTATCTATCGCGGCGGGGATGGTGGGGGATGAACTTCCTGTAAGTCAGTGGGCTGTGCCTTCACCTCCCTGAACTTCTCAACCACCGCCTCAACGAAGGTGCCAAAAAGGCCAGAAGGTGACAGCGGAGAATCAAGATGAAAGGGCTTTTACCTTATCTTCCACATATCACAGAGATTTAACCACCAATGAACCTCCGTAACCACCACTGTAGTGGTCACGAGTTTTTTTGTTAGCCAAGTTGTGTGTGTGGTAGTTCCTCGACTGCCCCAGGGGACAAACCTTGCCCTCATCTGAGTTGGGGAGATTCAGTGCTCACACTCTCATCTCCATCGTGAACCACTTTCACCAGATGAGCCAATGTAGCGCTATTCGTGGGATCAGATGACCCAAGAGAAAGAGTATCTGGATTCCGCCTAGCGCCTAAAGAGCCGTACATGCTCATGCGAATGCTGACTATTATCCCTCGAGAGAAGAAACAGAAATGAAAGGAATTCCTTGGAAAGGAAAGCACCTTTCCCGTCAAGATTCACTTCTATGCCCCGCCTACAAGGGTATTAGTAGCTGTATTACTTTCTCATCCTCCAAAAGCAGAAATTAAGCAGATAGGCATATCTAACACGCTTGATCGCCGCCACGCAGCAGGCATTTAGCTCCACAAAGAGCCAAACACACTCGGTTCAACATAGATTCCCTCACACAATCAAGCGAGATACAGAAAACTGCTTGCGAACGAATTGCATGATTCTGTTCAACTCCCTCGAGCGATGACGCATGCCTCATCCAAAATGCTATCTACAAACTGAGTAAAGGCAAAGCTTTAACCTCTGCTCTCACGTTAGTCCCCCGCGAAAGGCTATAACTATGAGCAATCCCATGTCTCGGGAGTCAAAACACATATTCCGCTTATCCACGCTTATCAAACCTCTCTACAGCGAACCTCGTGCAGCAGTGGGACCTTCAACCAATAGACGCAGATGCGAGTGCTTATTCTCGCGAGGAGGACAAATGAGATGAGCTTTATCAATTGGAAACTTGTCACAATGAGTGCCTTCAGATCCCCTCGAGCAAGAAGGCCGTGCTCCTTCACCAAGGAACAGAGACACACCATAGGCGTGTGTGGTCCTCGGTTTTGGTCGAAGAAAACCTAGGACCACAGAGGCACACCATTTCTAAAATGCTCACTTGCTTTTGGTTTTCTCCAACGATTCATTGCCACTGTCAAACAAAACAGGCTCTGAAGACAAAAAAAGTTGGTGACGTGTTCGGCAGGTGCCCTCTTATGCTTCCGGGTGCCTGCCTGTGACATCACGGGCTACGTGGATGAATGGGATTGGAGTTGTTTCATACGTGCTTCAGACACCGGTCCTGCTGGTGGCAGTCCCCATTGTGTCCGCTAGAGGATGCAGCGCGAGTTCCCTAGAAGGGAAACCTTTATTTTTCATTTGTTTGTTTGTATTTATTTATTTATTCATTGCATTTTGGGGTCAGCACAGACATACTCACCACTACATAGAATTAGTTATAATAGAATAATATAAAATGTCAATAATAATAACAATAATAATAAAAAACACTGTAGAAACCAGCCTGAAAACCCTAGGAGCTTTTGAACCCATATAACAACACACTGGCAGCCAAAACACTGGAATTAGCTGGAATTTTCCACAGGCAAATATCACTCACTTTTTCTTCAAAAGATGCACATATATAAAAATGTTTCCATGCTAATTATCCAGGATATTATCATATCATAATACATCATAATTGTTTTCAAGCTCTAGTTAAACATCTCCTGGCTACTCCTCAATCACAAGTGACAACATTATATTTTCAGTGATTACATTTTACACAATAACAAATAAAATGCATTTTCTCTCCATTGCTGTCTGAATTTAAGAACCAGCAGACGAAAAAGGGCTCTCGTTTCCTGTCAGAACGTCTGGTGATCACTATGTTTGATTAAAACGAAATCTTTAATTGTATGCTAATGTATGTATAAGGGTAGAATTGATCTGGGAGTGGAAGGGATGTGATGTAAATGGGAAAAGAGAGGGAAATGTGACCTATTGAAGAGACACTCGATTCTGTGTCACTTTACGACCAGACCTCATCACTTAGTGCCGTGTGATAACCTCATACAACCACCTCTTTAATTTAAAGTCATCTGCAGACATAGCCTGGCCCACAGCCGTAACCAGCTACAGCCTCAGATATATGTAATGCCTGTCATAACAGCAATTACAAAGATAAAAGCTGCTTTTTGGTTGGTGTAAGTCAGCCCAAAAGTTTGTCCATATTGATACTCATGCATATTTTACACCTTCAAACCTTGTAGATATGGTCTAAAATGACCAATCTGCCAATAGCAAGTGTATTGAGAACAAGCACAGAACTGTATTTTTCTTCCTACTAGGGTGGTGTATTATTAATGGTTTTAGTAAAATTTATTTATTATTTATATATTGTAATTGATGATAAAGCCTGCATTCATCCTCAAGCATTACAGTACTCATGCAGAAGTGAAATGCAGCGGTTATTTGAGTGTTTCTGCAACATTAGCTTAACGCTAGTGTGTGCTGATGTGAATTGACAGCTCACACACCCCTCACACTAGTGTAAGTTTCACCACCATTATTAGGAATGACGGAGCAGATTAAATGTGCAATTCCCTCAGAGCCGGTGCGGAATCCATCTGCATCTCTGCTTAATTGATATGCTAATAGTTTTTGCTAATTAATGGAATCGTTAAATTACAAGATATCTTAATGTTTGATTGCCAGCTATGGATTAAGATGACATTTATGATAAGAGATAATTAATTGTCACTGTGTTTACAGAGATAGTATAGAGCGGCTTGTCGGGAAACTAAAAGTTTGTTGCAGGCTACGTTTATGCTAACGCAACTGTCTGTACCATATCTGTGCAACATATATATAGCATCCAAGTTACACCCTTTCATGTTTTTGGGACATACACACACCGTCATTATACCTCAAATATGTCTGTAAAACATGTTTCAGAGATTTTGGAAACAGTGATATTAATTTGTGTTTATTTCCTCTTGTTCTCACGGAGACTCTGAATTACACGCGGTCTTTGATCTGTGCTCTAATTAGTTCCTTTCCCCCTAAAGTATTTCTTATTGTATTTTCATTAATAACAAAACAAGAAAGAAGCATGTTTGCCCTACGCCTTTTGTCAGCATTTTTCTGAAAGTGAAGTTCTCAAAAATACATTTTAATACGGTAAAATGATAACTTATGTAAAACTATGACTGCGACCCCCTTTTCGTCTGCTTTACTAGAGCTCAACTCCAAACTAATTCAAGTGCTCTATATTCCGAATCTCTCTCTCTCGCTCTCTCTGTGTATTCTTTGCCTTCAGTTTGATCAAAGTACCCAAGACTTCTGAAAAAATAAAACATTGCAGTGTGTCATGAGAGGTTTTAGTGATTTTATCACAGTATAAAATATAAATAAATCAATAAATAAAAACAACTTCAAATCTGCATCCAAAATCGCATACTGTCTAGTAGGTAATATATTTGGTTTAAACATTATCACTGCCATTCATAAATCTTCTCCTGTGATTTCATGGCTGTAGTTTCCATTTAGGTCATCTGGGTACTTTTGGAATTAAACTTAGCAGGGTAGTGGGTCTCCAGGAGCAGGGTTATAGACTTATACTTTATAGTATGGAGGTAGGCATATTCAGATGCAGCAATAGACTCTATATAGATTGCAAGTGATGCCAGTCACAGGTGTGCATATATTTGACTTACGATTTTCAAATGGAGAACAACAAAAGACTACAGACTCCATTCATGGAAGAAGCCAAGTCTCTGTTCCAAATCTCTGGGCTCTTTCGATTCTTTCTGGTAAATAAGTACCTTGAGACACCCAGAACACCCTAGCAATGGGAACACCTGGCCTTCGTTACACTCATCCACCTAATCCTCACTACCATCCGGGTCATGGCACCAATGCACTCAGCCTGCTCCAAGTAGGGCTTAAACCGGCAACAGCCAGCATGGGATGCAGATGCACTAACAAGGACACTAAAGACTGCAGCTTCTAGCATCAATCACAAGTACACCTCTTGAGGTTTACCTGCACAGCTCATACCAGTTGGTCTCTGTTACACACCCCTCTAAGCCTCACTCCCATCTTCCAAGCTGCAACTTCCATTCCTACAGCTGTGACAGCTTCTCCTATACATTTCCAATGGTTTCCTCCACCTTATACTGTCTTTGGTATCACTCACAAGTTAAGAAAAAGTGAATATCTCCTATTTCATTTGCGTAATATCGATTATCTTCTTCTTTTCATGTTTTTTAATGAAGCATGGATATATTTCATATAATTTGACTTTGAATAGTAATTTTATGTTTTCTATTCTCAAAGCGTTTCCTTAAAACAAAGTGTCTCAAGACAGCAGTCACAGAAACAAGAGAAGAGATGCTCTAAATGTAGACAGATCCTAATATGAGAGAACCTTCATTCTGACAGTGATGCTCTATGCAAAACCCTGTCATTAGAGCTCTTCTATTAGATCACTGTCTCCCTCCCATCCAAGTGTTCAGCGGTGCACTAGAGAGCATTGGAAGTTTAGGATCTAGGGGGGAGGATGGGGAAGTGATGTGCTGGTGAGAGGTGGGATGGGGGAGCATTTGCAGAACATGACAGCAGCGGTTCGAGATAAGCCCTGCTGTCAGCCGGTACAGGCACCAAACCCCCCCTACCCGATTTCCAGCACACCTACTCCCCCCCCTGATAACAATTAGATGTAATTGGACAGTCCGGTGAAGCTGAGCAATTTGACTACAGGCGTGGGGTTCAGGCTCTCTTAAGACCGCCGCTGAGGGAGATGACAGCTGATTGGACGAAGATGACGATTAGTTAGACACTCTGGTGAAGGGTCCACTCTCGCTTTCACATAGGAGATTTACCATCAAAAGGCTGTCAGTGATTTGACTATCTTGGCACACCAACTGCACTGCAGAGCACACTACCTTTACCTACCTCTTTCTCCTTACTTCAGAATTACCATATTACTGATTTCCAGCAGCTATTATGCTTTCACTTGTGTGCCTTTACCTTAGAGCAGGGTTTCTCAAACTTAACTGAAACCATTTATGACCAGAAAGTGTTGCGATCTCTGCTCAAGAGATACATAATCCTGTAGTTTACTCTTTACACTGTTTGCTTTCACTCAAATGTTACAATGTTGTGATTCATTTTGTAGGTTTTGACTCAAATCTTAGAACTCTTCATTCAAGAAGTTTCTGAAATGCTGAATGGGAAATACACTTGCAGTGTCATGCTAGAATCCACCAAGTGGTTGCTGTTTCGCAAATGTCTTTCAATTCTTGCTGTTGCAGTTGATAGCATAAATAAGTAAGAATTAAACTGTATTTTGATATAAGAATAAAAAGCCTTAACTGGACTCCAGCTATCCTCCAAACTAAGCCAGCTGACCACAAGCTTGGCAGCCAGTTTAAACCACCAAATCAGCTTAGGCTGGATTAAGATTTCGGACATACTACTCTTCCCAAATGCTGTTTCTTGGCTACTATATTGTAAGGAAGTATCAGCCAAAGAAAGAAAAAAAGAAATGTTTCATTTATTTTTTTAATAAAATTATGTGAATTATGTAATTTACATTCAATACATTAATTAACATTTTTATGAACTGCATAAAATTGTGTAAAAAATATTTAAGATGCGTAAATCATCAAGCAGAGTTGTTGGATGTCCAATCTGGCTCCAAACAGAATACACAAAACTCTTCTTTTAGCAGAATTGCTTTGGAGTCCAAAGGGTATTGGATTTTTAGGTGGGACAACATAGTCTTGTAAGGATTTTCTAGTAAGGACGACTAGGATTTAAAATAGTTTTAAATCTGTATTATTCTAATTTGTACAACCTCTTTTGTCCATTTTCGTACAATTTTCTCTGCACACCACTGACAGGTAAAGTTAGAGATGAAGTGTCATGCTTTTATCATTCAAATCGTACATTTAAGACAAATCACATCGAACAAATTTATATGAAACTGAATAACTACTAAAACAGACATGTTTTCTTGTAGGATCGGACTGGGGGAGATTAACTGGCAATCATTTAAGTAGCACCTGGAAGTGTGATCTCATCTGTCTAATGCTTAAGATCTGGTCTTTGGTCTCTGGGTATCACAGTACTTATGTGTAGGCCTACTGTTAGCAACACTACCTATTTTATAAACATGGGGCCTTTTTTGATAATTTTGTAATTTATGTCTTTAACTTTGCGTCATTATATTAACAATAATAATAGTAAAAAAATGTGTAGAAGAATGGGAAACTGTCACCCACATGAGCACCACAGCATAATATTAACAACTAGTCCACAACTGCTACATGCAGGCTATTCAACAGGGTTTCCTATTGCTATGTGGAGAAAAAATGTTTGTGAAAAGCATAAACTTTAAAAAATATTGTTAGAATCCAGGCATATTTCTCTCTCTCTCTCTCTCTCTCTCTCTCTCTCTCTCTCTCTCTCTGTGTGTGTGTGTGTGTGTGTGTGTGTGTCTTGCAGTCTAAAACTAGATATAGCCAAGTGCTCCTCATTCAAAGAGTTCAGCTGTAGAGGTTTATAGAAGAAAACATTCTCTAAGTCCAAGCAAGCAAGTCCTCTGCAAACCAGGGTATCGCCAAGTCGACAACCCCCAAAAAAAAAAAAAAAAAAAAAAAAACACAAGAAAAAAAACCCCCCCCGAACCCACCCCCAAAAAAAAAAAAAGAAAAAAGACCAAAAAACCCAGAAAAAAGCAACCAAAAGGCAAGTCGCAGCATTTCACTCTGACACAAATTCCCAGGCAGAACTGCGAGCCTTTCTGCTGGTTTCCAAAGCAGAGCTCTTTTCTGAACATCCACAGCGAGCTCTCATCATTTACACACATCCGGTAGCATTTTATGAATAAGCATTGGACTTACAGCAATCAACTCATTCTGTATACATGTTTTTGAATAAACTACTCACATAAAGCTGCCATATTAAATGCATAGATTAGGTTAGCTGTCTGTGTGGTGGGGGTAAAATGAATAGGTGCGAGGTGTTTTATTTTTCACTGTAACGACCCCTACACACACCTAAATCAGTGCTATGGGAATGGGGCGATAATATTAGCCTAACTGCAGGGAATTAAATATAGTGATGTGACTCTGTGCCTGCCCAAGAAAAAAAAAACGGATTTGTATTGTACTGATGACAGCTCATTAAAGCCAGTGAGAAACCTATTGAACAGTGCTCCATAACACTAAATTATATTTAATCTAATTACACTCAGCCATACAGCTCTCTCACCCTCTCTTCCTCTCTTAGCTGTAATCATGGGATATTTTATACAATGAGAAACTCTACGCCCATTCCTTTGGTGCACAGCATAATTAAAGACGCTAATTTAACATCGAGACTTTAAAACAGCATTATACGTTCAAATAGAACACTGTAATAAAGAGAACAATACAATCTTCAGATAAACAAAAAGACAGGGAGAAATACTATTAAAGTCAACTTGAAACAGCATTCACAACACAATTTACTATGTGATGAATTGGTAATAAAGTGGGCATGTCATTAGCGATTATTTCCTTTATAACACTGATGTTAGCCAATATTAAATTAGTTTGTTAACTATTGGCAAGATTGTAGAACGGCTGCATTAACATTATACAATAGTCTGTGTGGCCTAATTTAGGGCTTTTCAAACTGGGGTCCAAAAATGAAATAAAAGTAAATATTTTCCAGATAACATTTTAATAATTTATTTTGGCTGTAGTGGACGAAAATAATGGCATTTTAGCTTAGCTTCGGAAACAGCTTATATTTCCAGGTTTAATATTTTCATCACATAGCATAAATAGATATCTACATATTAAATAATATAGTTATCTTTACTTTTTAGAAAGAGGTTCCTTCACAAAAGTTTTATCTAATTGGGGGTCCTTGGCATAAAAAAATGAAACCCCCCCAAGGCACAATAAGAACATGAACATAAATGTGAACATAAACATGAACATAAAAATGACATCCATCTGGCTTTGGTGATATTTCTGCACAAACAACATATTCTGTTCAGTAAGTCTGACTGAATCCGGACATTGATTTCAGTTCATTGATCCAGACATTTGATTTCAGTTCTGTGGAGATTGATTACCATTTGCAAGTAAATCTGTTGATCTTCAACATGGAAATTACATTTCATGAGAATCAACCTTGTAGTTATTCTCAAAAATATGCAAACATTTTTCACATCCTATTAGATTAGTGAATCATGTTCATAGTTAACATTATAAACTACAACTGACTAAATGCATCCACTAAAATAACCAAAACACCAGCTGATTAAAAGACGTTGAGCAAAAAGGTCTAGTTATGTTTGAGAAAACCTCTTTAAGCATGAATTTGCTTTGATATTTAACTAGAGCAATGACATTCAGGCAATTTTCAGTGTGGCTTAAGTGGGCTCTGTAGAACATGAAAAACAAGAGCGGTTAGGTGAGTTTGGGATGAAAAGGACATAAGGACTGCTCTGGCTGTGTGTGTGTGTGTGTGTGTGTGTGTGTGTGTGTGTGGTGGTTTGGTGTGTGTGGTGTGTGTTGTTGTTCACTACTCACTGCTGTGTGCATGCACTTGCATGGGTTAAATGCATGTCACGTCACTTAACTCCAGAAATCATGGCTTTCGTAATTTTATGACATGTGGAATGCACTAATATCGTGATCGCTGCTTAAGTCTGTAAATCACTGACATGTTGGCCTCTGGGCAAACGCGTGCCTGTGATACTGTACGCCACATGTTCAAGTTTTCACACATTTACTGGAGCCAATATTTTGCCTTATGGGAAAATCTAATGGTAAAATGCATCCCAAATTTATTCTTAACAGGTTTCGTGACATTCTTCCTCATGTATCCGTGTGGCTGAAGACGCAAACATATTCGGCTCTGATATATTCCGCACGTACGTGAGAGCACAACTTTTAAAACACCAGCGCTGAAGCACTGTGCGTCTCACTGGTGTAGGTTGTGTATCTGCCAAACTGGTATAAATGTACTTTTTTATTTATTTTAGCCTTAACTGAGGCTTGAGTGGGTTTGTCATTAGTCTCTCGGCGTGAGCTAGTCTAGAGGAACAGATGGGACATGAATTCAAAATGTATGATCTGTGTGTAGTATCCTCCTTCAACGCGCTTATCTACAGGAAATGCTACAAGCACTTTTGTTGTTATTTCTGACAGTCAAACCGAGCAGTTGCCCATGTCACCAGGGGGTTGAGTGGTACCAAAAAACACAGCTCTAATGAAGCACCTTTCTGCATGGCTGTTCCTATGCGCATCTGTGTGTGTGTACTGAAGACCATTGTCTGAGAGAAGTAAAGTGAAGTTTGCCTCCCTCACACAAAGGGTCTACTCCCCAGGTACGTCTGCCGAAGTCCCCCAGCCCCGTGTCACTTCCTGCATGTGCATGTGTGTTCAAGAGACACTCGCTACTAGACGCTCCTTGATGTTCCCTTCCAGTCAATAAATTAAACTTATTTTGCACGGTGTTCCCATTGCCGGAGAGTGGTGTGGAGACCTGTTACAACACCTCAGCCCTGCGTTTTAACTTTAATAATCTCCAGCTGTCAGGGACAACCTTCCCTGCCACTTCTGGTTAAAACTTGTCTCCTAGGCATGAAATAATTAAAGGTGCCAGGTAGAAACCGAAGCACAGCAGAGGGAAGAGGTGAGCAGAGACAGAGTCAGGGACTTTATTAGATAAATAGCCCTTGAAATGGAAAGTGTGAACAAAGACAGAAGTGCGATTTTCCAGGGCCCGCACCCTGTCCTTCTCACTGAAGGTCCCTAGGTAGTGCTAAAGGGGACAGATTGGAAGACCTTGTCTGTCAATTGCTCTGACAAGGGGAAAACATCCACCACCTACTTCCTCAAATGCGACCCACGCTGGATTTGTGGATAAGGGTTTTGAAAAAACTAGTAGTGTATTGCAACATTTTTGTCTTTCAATTGTATTGAGTTTGGACGAAGACATTGGAAAAGTCAGGAGAGGGATTTATGTCTCTGCCTTTGACAAGTTGAGATAACTTGGTATTTTGATATTAAATTCAACAGGCAAAGGGGCTAATGGCCACATTACGGTGTTTAGGTTTGGTTATTAGTCATTTGCAATGCTTTTATCAAATGTGAACTACAATACTTTTACACGTGATACAAGTGTAACTCACGTTGAGGAATCTGAGGTTAAGTGTCTTGCTCTAGGGTATAATGCTGGGAAGTGAATTTGAACCTAGGATCTTTTTACGCAAAACAAAAAAAAAACTAACTAACACTAACCCAAACATTTCTATTCAGTAAATCTGACTGAATCCAGACAAATTCAGCAGTTTGTAGCTACAGTTTGGGGGTTGATTTCAGTTCTGCATAGATTAATTACCATTTGGATTTAAATCAGCCTTCAACATTGTAATTACATTTGAAAAATCTAATTTGTTATAATTCTCAAAAAGTGGTCACATTTACCATTGATCTGCGGAATTTCATGCACTAATTCCACTCATTTCAATAGGAATATTGGTGATTGGGAGTTTCACATGAGGGCGAAAATGTTCGTTGTTAAGATTTCTCTTATAAGTTGGTTATGCAAATTTACTGTGCTGACCAACAGAAAACTGCTTGGTTTGAAAGTAACTTCTGTGTGACCAGTGGCTACAGTGGCATACATCACTACATTATTGACAATGGAAAATGGACCGTTTTTTTGCTCACGAAATTTCAGCGAAATTCTGGATGGATCCAAGATGGAAAGATTTCAGTATTGCTTGGTTAAACCTGTATGTAAAATGCTAAAATATGAAAGTTCTACAATTAAAATTTATATTTAATAATTAATGTAATGTATTTTTCCGTCTTAAAGAAACAACACAAAATAATGGTATTCATTCATTTGGTTTAAGCCATTTTAAACGTGAAGTTACCTTTAACTCATGGCAACAAATTACTCAAGAACAGTTCTGGTCAGGTGGCAATGAAGGGTACTTGTGCCTTATGGATGGGGCCAACACACTCTCATAAAAATTCATAAGTAGACCTTCATATTTTGGAGAGTTGGTGACAAATTCACAATGATTGCATACAATCTTATCTGAGGGTTAGGTTTAGGGGTTTACCTTCATGGAAATTTACCTACAAATTGTATATTTTCATATGACGAGTTCATAAAAAATTGCCAACGTCCAGAACTTAGGATTCTTAGGATTAGGATGTGACACTGTGGCTGAGGGGGTACATAACACCAAAACGGTGTGGAAACACTGCCTTAGCAAAAGCCACTTGTAATTCTTCTGCCAAGTAATACAGTTCATTAGCCTACAGAAAGCCTACTGCATTAGCCTCTCTGTTTACCGTTGCCAAGTGCATTAGATGTGCATATAAATTCATTTTATAAATAGGCCACGACTCATAATTGAAATAAAGCCTCATACAGAATGTCTTCAACAATCCATTCATGATAGCGTGACAATCCACCGCTAATTTCACTTCATGCTGTCAAGGTCAACAACCGAACGACTGTTTTGACATTAGGGTTGCGGTTCCAGTACTCTTGAATAATATTGTGACATTATTATTTAGGCTCCTCCATGAAAGTTACTCCGAGTGAAAAGCCCTCAACGTACAACACACGCTACTGACTTTTTCATTTCCTGAACTATTCGTTGACACTCTCTTTCTTTTTTCCTTTCTCTCTCTCTCTCTAAATATTTACCACCCCTAACCAAATTTACTGTTTAATTTGCAGCGTGCACTTCTTTATTGATTGGCAGAGCGGCTGATTACTGGAGCAGCTCGGCCCTTTTCCAAGCATGCTTCATTCTTCAAGCAGCGGGGCCTTCCCTGAGAATAACTATCCTGTCAAATTAACCACCGCCACCTAAATTATTCAAATACTGTAAATCCTCTTTCTATACCGTGCTGCCTGCTCATAATTTGTCTTTTCATTGTTGCCAATTTACTGGAAAAACCATCAATTAATGATGCCAACTCGCTCTAAATGGCGCAGAGGAAAAAGTGTCAACACGTGCGCTGGCTCGCAGGAGAGGAGCTGGCAGACTGTGGAATATCTCCGGCTGATTTAACGTTGGCTTTCATTCATTACTTTGACACACACACTCTCTCTCTCCTCAGTCTGCGCTAGAAAACTCCCATAATTACATTAGCTTTGTGTTTTACTGCGTGGCTCAGCGTGGAGCTTATGGTATGTGCTCAAAATTATCGATAAGCACCTCTGGGTTTACTTTTATTTTTTTAAATTATACTGGTATTGGATTAAACGGGTTGACTTGTGACTTGGTATTAGATTTCACACAGTTTTATGTGTATTGCTAAGCAAAATAAATGATTAACTGTGTATTAGAGTATAAGATTTATTATTTACTAAAATGCACAAAAATATGCAGTGCTGGGTAGATAACTTATAAATTGTAATCTGTTACTGATTCTAAATTGCATGACAAAAATTGTAGTTAGTAATGTAATCCATTACATTACATATTGTAGGTAATATAATCAGACTTCTTTTTGATTACTTTTATATTACTTTTGACCAAACTTGTTTATCACATTGATTAAAATAGGATAATCTTGTACCATATTGATATAAAAATAGTTTTGGGATTTTGGGAATCCCTGCATTTCATGTAAATATAATAATAACTTATGCATTTAGCAGACGCTTTTATCCAAAGCAATTTACAGTGCATTCAGGTTATACATTTTTTACCAGTATGTATGTTCCCTAGGAATCAAACCCCCGACATTTTGCATTGCTAACCCAATGCTCTACCACTGAGCCACAGGAACACAATTAAATATGAAGTAACGTGTTTGAAAGACAAAAGCCTTCCAACGACACACACACACACCACGTCACAACCTATGCAGTTTATAACAAATATACATTTGTATCTTTGGTAACTTTAGGTTTTAACTAAACTAATTAACTAAATATATGGCGTAAAGATGTTTATTGACGAAAGCATTTTTAAGGTCAACATGCTGTCCAAACTGTTCAAGAGCATGAAAGATGGAACACACACCTGTGTGTGTGTGTGTGGTGTGTGTGTGTGTGGTGGCGCGTTTTTTGTGTATTTGTGTCGGACACACATTTTTATAATAACATGGGTATGACATAGTTATTACAACTAGAAGGTGATTTATGAGGACATTTCCAGTGTCCCCATAATTCAAAAGGCTTAAATCTCGACTTCGTTTTTTTTTGAAAATCTACAAAATGTGCCAACAAGCTTCCGTAAGGGTAGTTTTTCGGTGTAGGGTTGGTGAGGGCCTGCTTTTCCCACCTGTCCTGAAGGCCCCACTGCCCTGCACCTTTTGTATGTCTCCCTCATCTAACACACCTGATTCCACTCATCAGCTCGTTTAAGTAAGAGACTGCAATAAACTAAATTGGGTGTGTCTTATTAGGGGCTACAAAATGTGCAGGGCAGGGGGTCCTCCAGCAGGTTTGTGAAGCACGGTGTGGGCAATAGAAAATACGGTTTGGACAGATAAAAACCATTACACGCCTCATGAATGTTCTCCATTTAGATAGCTAAGTAAACGTGTGTGTGTGTGTGTGTTCATATGTAGCAATGACCAGGGAGGTTCAGTGAAGAAACTTTACTTGTCAATAAAACTGTGTGTACTGTACTATCTCACATGAGGAATCCCATATGAAGAACTGGATTTACTGTTTATAATCCCTCATCAGACAAACAATATAGTTTTATCCTAATCCCTCACAGTTCTGAGATTAGCAGCTTTCACCTACTGCTGAAGCTGGACGTGATTGGCTGATGGCTGATCTCTCCTCTGCTATGACCTCTAACGCGCTATTAGCATCATTAACGCTGCTGTTAGCTGCATTCTGACAAAATGATGCATTTATGTGTCTTCGAATGAGTTGAACTTTATTGAATATTACTGTCATCTTTTCACAGTAATGAAAATAAGATTAGGTAATGTATATTTTTTTGACCTCTAAATAAAGTATTTTTAAGATATGACGAATGTGTGTGGGCTTACGTGCTTTTACTATTTAGCATTTAAAATATTTAATAGACCTTGTTTTATAGAATATTTTCCTTTTTTTTTGGACTCTTTTGCTATGGACTCTTTTGGCATTAAATTTTTTCTTCACATTGCATGTCTCATATTTAATCTAAACACATGGATTTTACGAAAAAGTATTTAATATAATCTTTTTAAACACACCAAAAAAAAAAAAAAAAAAAAAAAAAAACAATATATATATATATATATATCTATATATATCTATATATTATATATATATATATAACGTTATTTCAAAGTCTGATCTGTTGTTGTAGGTGCAGAACAATCTCTATCTGCAGATAAATTTCTTTAAATGGTAAAACTATATGAGATAATCATATTTTAATCATAATCATAGTACAAAAGTTCTCAACAGAGTAAGTTCTCAACAAACTAAATCAATCAATCAATCAATCAATCACTGAGACATAAAGGTGTCCATGGTTGAGGAAACGCTCAGAAACACACAGTACTTGCATTGGGAAATGTATTCTTTATTTTAAGATAACAAATAATAAATACATATTGAGTTAGCCAAAGATTGAGTTAAAATACAGATGTTAATGTGGGATTTCTGTAATTATAGTTTTTTGTTCTCAAAGGACCGAGAGCCTTAATGCGAAAGAAAAGAAACAATCGCTATACCCTAGAGACACATATTCATAATTCATACTTACAATACTACTTTCATTGCATTCTTGATAAATAATCCTCTTGATAAAAGCACACACACACACACAATACAGTAGATATTTTGCAAATAAATAATAAAAACTGCACTGTAAATATATTCCCTAAAATGGTCTACATGTAACATCTAAATGAATTGGTTTTATTCAAGTCAAAAACATTATTTATTTTGTCTGAATCAATATTACTACACCAACCAATGTTTTTTTAAAGCACATGTAGAAATAGTTCTTCCACAAACCACATTCACATTTCACTTTTTAAAGTGTAACAAACAAAAAGCCATTCTATCGTATGACAAAAGAGGAGCAGGGCAGCACTGTACTAATCATTCATCTTTTATTTCACGTTACCAGTGTCCCAAAAACAAAGACTCTGATGGCTGCGTCTTAATAGTTGATCTTTAAAGCTCTTATTGCAGATAGGAATCATAATCAGCTTTAAATGTGAGTATCTTTGAGCACTTCAATATGTTTATCTATACGGAGAAGCTTAACTCCATCTATCTGCTTGACTTTCTGAGTTTGTCTGTTCTGCAGAGACCTGATCCAGAGACAGAGGGAGTCCAAAACTGCTGACATATTTCCTTTGCTAGCAGGGATTTTTTAAAATTATTTTTAATAAATGCTGCACACAAATAGATAAGAGCTCAGTGGGGTGCAAAGAAATATGTTTGATAAATATGAATAGAAACAGAGATGCACTTTATTCATGATGCTGGTTTTATTTATGAAATGATTTTAAATCATATTTCACCTCTCCTAAACTCTTCACTAGACGTTAATACAAACCAAGACATTTGATCAATTGAAATAGAAACACAAATGCATTGTTTTATTAATTAGTAAATTAAAAATATATAAAATAAATATGAACATAGATAAAATACAATTATTTTAATTCAGCTACTTAGCGAGGCAGCATTTTTTTTCATTTTTATTTAGATTAACTTTAAAATAACTTTTTTTTAATAATCACACCTAAAAGGTTTTAAGAAGAAGCATTTGAGACAAAGTTGATATCTAAATGAAAAATACCTGAGAACTCCATTCTGTCACTAAACATGTTGTCAGGTTGTTCGAGTGCTACAGTAGAAATCCTTATGTGGCATTATAACTTACTAAGAGCAACCATGTTATTATTTTGATGAGAGAGCAAAATGATTTGATGGGCATCACCTGAATTCAACCACGAAGAGCAGTTTGTGAACAGTGAAGTTAATAGTGAGTGAGGAATGAGCTGTTTTAATGTGTCCCGGGGCAGTGATGTGCTGTCTGCTGTGGTTATAGAGGTGCACTCAGACCCTCAGGACACCGGCACGCCAGTTTTGAGACATTAGAAGCTGAACAATGCTGAAAATAATGCCATTACGATTTCAAGCACTGAGCAGCCAAAAACTGAAAAATGACAGAGGTTGCATCTTTAAGCGAGCCCCTGTGTGTCATAACTGTGCTGTGTTTATGTTTATTATGTAGACGTAGTTTATGTATTTCATAAACATAAACTCAGTTATGAGAGACAGGGGCTTGTTGCCGCCTTTTTAATATGGTTTTATTCATTAAATATGGATTCATTCATTACAACCATTTCTTGTGGCCAAATAACAGTTTAATATATATGCCCCTATTATATATGTTTACTTCATTATTATTTATTATTATTATGTTCTTTAAAATTAAGTCATCAGATACCATTATTAGATAACAGATATGGAATTTGAAGAGAGCCACATATTTATGCCTAAATGTATGTATTTTGTCTTTGTCTTTGTATGTGTATTTTGCATCTATCTATTTATTTGTATTTTTTTTGGACAATTTACAGACACTATTTTATGTTGTGGAGACAAAATACTGGTCCCCTTGATATGCATTATGTAAAAATGCAGAATGTTTTCTGTAAGGGTTAGGTTTAGGGGTAGGGCTCTCTCAGTATGCGGTCAGATCAGTTTCTGGAGTTCAGCCAGCCTCACTGCTCTGCATTATTACTTTCCGCTGAACCCCGGCCAGAAACACTCACAACCTGCCCGATATTAGTTATCAATATTTTACTGGCCCATACGAGAAATTGAAATTGAGCAGAACACAAAGCTTGAGAGACATCTGACCCCAACAGGAGGACCCAATACTGAGTGTGAATCTCTGAAGCAGGGCCATTTCTAGGCATAGGCGAGCTAGGCAGTCGCCTAGGGCACCACCAGCTGAAGGGGCGCCAATGAGCGCACGTACTGGCACTTTTAGCAGGGTTGTGATAAAGAGTGGCACAGTCACCCTGAAATATGACTGCCGCCCCCACTGGATCCTCCAACATTATTTGGCTAGAGTACTGCCAATCTGACGATGCCTGTACGCCACTAGATCAGAGTGCTGTCAATTGCTGCCTGATTGTTGCATGCAAAGTTTGCATTTGGAGCGCTCAACAACACCATTAGATCAGTGGGCTCTGTCAATCAAAGTCAAGTCACTCTGTCAAGGTAACACTTTTCTTTTGCCATACAATAAAGCTACGTTAAAATGCCAATTTAAAATATTGGTACAGTAAATAAAGTGCACAAAATCAGTATTTTGTTTAGGCAGTATTTGTGGCACATTTGTCCAAATATTTGTGGCAGATTTGTCCAAAAGGTGTGCGTTTTTATGCTTTTAAATGTAGTTTGGGGTAACAAAGGTTTTTTTTTAGGTTTGACTTAAATAATAATGCAATAACTGACACTTTAAATCAATGTTTCAAGAAACAACAACAACAAAAAAATTTAACAAAAAAAACAGATAAAGACAAAAAAGTAGCCATTGATAATATCTAAACAATATATAGTAGTATAGTATATAGTGTCCAAATCAAAATGTAATAAAAATTAATTTATGTGTGATTTATGTAAATTATGTACATTATGTGCAATGTCTTAGCCACTAGTGATTGTTACATAGGGCTATACAGGCATCTAGTGGCAACACAATGCTGGGGGGGCAATAGGGATTTCGCCTAGGGTGTCAAATTGGCTAGAAACGGCCCTGCTCTGAAGCATGTAGTGCACTACCTACCCAGACTTTTTTGGGCTCTATTGATATGCTCAATTCATGAACAAAGCCAAAAACACTATCTAGGAAGGTAGTTTTTGAAACATAGTCATAGTATAACAGTATGTCTAACTAGATGGGGGAAAAAAACTTTGATGTTGGCTTGACAAAGCCTTGTTTGAAAGTTTGAAGATTAGCATGATTACCACATTGCTAGAATGTTAGAATGTTGCTAACACTTTTAGCATTTGCCTTACCTGATTTGCATGTTCCCATTTCGACATGTTGCGAACTGAATTAACAACGCAACATGTTTTTAACATGTTTGAGAATGTTGCTAGCATGATTTAGAACATTGTTAGTGTGTTTTAACATTTTAGTATGTTGCTAGCATGTTTTACCATGATTTAACACATTGCTAACATGTTTTGTTAACATGTTGCTAGCCTGATTTAGTACATTGTTAGCATGATTTGGCATGTTGCTAACATGATTTAACTTTTACTAGCATTATTTAACACATTGCTAACATGAATTAGCATATTGCTAGCCAGTTTTAACATGTTGCTAGCATGATTCAGCACGTTGCTAGCATGATTTAGCACATTGTCCTTCGATATTCATTACGCTTTGCTAGTGATAGACAGCTTAAACACTATAAGTATTATTGTACAGAAGTTTTGACCTCCTCAATGAAGTAGTAGAATAGTTTGATGGTCCGGTTTTCAAAAACTGTAAGTCAGATCAGTTAGAAATGATATAGCAACCCGAGTCAGACCAGATACTCCAAATTTAGTCTCAGAAGAAGAAGAAGAATTCAACATAATGACTTATTTTTACAGTGTGTTGTCAGCAGTGTTTTTAGTGATTGCTAGATGGATTCTAGGTTGCTCTGGGTCATTACTTACTGGGTCCACAATGAGCAATAGCAATGCTAGCATTAGCAAGCACTTCTAAAACAGTAGCTTCACTTGAAACCATCACATTTCAAGTTGTTTTCAACCGCTTTTGGTATTCAAGACTTCCACCGGTTGAACAATTAACACATCCACTATGATTTAGATCTTGTCCTTGAAATTAGGTGAAAACGCCCACTGACAGATGGTTTTAAGCCAGCATCAAACTATTTAATGACATGTACAGCACATCCCGCTCCCACCATCGCTCACTTCACATTCCTATAACGCCGTTACACTCCGGAGTCGAGCGCCACTGTTTTGATTGTCACATTTAGAGGCTCCATGCAGTCACCAGGGTGTCGTGAAAAAGCACCGGTAATCTTGTCGTAAAAATCATAAACTAGCTTTTTTATTTGCCTCTGTAAACCTTGCGCAGAGTGAATTAGAGACTCCATATGGTCGATTGTATTTAATGCTAAGTAAACACTGCTGCATCTCTGTTTAAATGATGAGAACAGGATGGATCATATTGGATTTTGATTTGTGTTTGACAGTAAAATCAAAATGTAGATTAGTTATACTGAGTTAAATGCAGGAGACTATCATATATAGTGACTACAGCGCATTTCCTGACGATTACCCAGCTACTCTATACATACCTGCAATTTCTTCTGCAGCAAAAATACAGTAAACAGTTTCTACTTTTTTATTTCACACCAATTTGGGGTTTTCTAGAGATATGTCAAGGTTATGCTCATTAGGGGAATGTCCTTTTTGTCTTTACATTTCATTAATTTGACTGAACAAAAAAGAATAAGCCACCCAGCTAAAAGTGATCATGAAAAATACACCAGCATTCGGCTGACCTATATAATCCATTATGTTGCTTGCTATTATAAAAAGTGCCCTGCCTACTGCATGTGTTGGGCTGTGGGATTCATCCTTACAGTTCCAGAGTCAGTTTCTTTTGGCTGTTTTCAGTGCTTATTCACATATACTTTGATTCCCATGATTGACACACAGTGGCTTCAAAAAGTATTTGGACACTTAATCTACACTTAAAAATGCCTGAATGTTATAGCATCATATTACAAAATATCGAAACAAGTGGTGTTTATTAACATTTGGCAGCTCCAAGATAGCTAACGGCATCATGCTAACACTTACTTTTTAATTTGTATATGCATTTATTTATTTTATTTTTTTCACCCAAACAAAAAGCTTAAATAAGGTTAATTTCAAAATGACTAGCCCTTAACAAAATGAACCATGGTTTTACTACAACTAAAAAAAAAAAGGTTATTGTAGTTAAACCATGGTAACAATAAATTAACCGTGGCTTTGCTACGCTAACCATAGTTTAGCCATAGTATTTGTAGTAAAACTTATACAAATGGTAATCAACCTGTTACTACACATGGTTACTACACTTTTACTATAATAAACCCATGGTTAATCTCCATATGGGAGGACCCAAAATCCACTAGGGAGTCACAATCTTAACATGAGTGTAAATCACTAGTGTTTTGAACTGTTTAAAATGTTCCACACCCTTTAAAGAAAGGGAAAAATGCAACCATGAGTAGGATGTTTGTAAGTTATGGAGCTTGCACGTTACATAAGTTAGGCCTTCTTTAAAATAGGCCCTATACTATAAACATAGAACTCTCTGGAATACCCACAATTTTCAGTAGATCTGGGGGAATCTTGGAAGGTATTGTCACCTCTAATGATGTCAGCTGACGGAGAGATGGATGGCGTTAACATTAAGCAAAGTTTCCCCTCTGTTTTGCCCTTTATTCCAGGAAAACACACATATGTTCGCGGTGGCTCCAACATGCATCCGCATTCTGAAGCACATCCTATGAATAGGGCGAAGTGACAGTGAAATATGGCTCTGCGGTGGACTCTCTCATTTCTAATGAGAATATAGCGCTCTTGTCCTCTCCTCAGTCTCAATGAGTTAATTTAACTGAGTCAGGGACGCCGGTGCACCTTTATTCTCTTTCAGTTTGCTTTAACATGCAGTGTACAGTGATGTCTTTTGATCCACACTGCTCCGCATGATTTACAGGCTGTGTGGTTTTGTTAACTCACTGCTGTCTTGTTTGTTCATGGTATTTTTAGTTGACTAATACATGAATAATATGTAGGACATTTATCTGTATATCTGTATGTATCCTCTCTAAGGTAACTATTCCCTCAGTACTTATACATATTTTATTATTTAAGTATATGTATATATTTTTTTCTTCTTTTAATAAAAGGGATGCACACCTTCCATTCATCATCTTCTTGACCCTCCTATTATCCTGTTTCACAAAAACCCCTTGGGGAAAAAAAAAAAAAAAAAATTTTTTGTGTAAGATGCAGAGGTACTGACTAAAATATGGTACATGGTTAGAAATTGGTTTGAATTTGAATTAGAGTTAAAGGCATTTGTAGAATTATAGGTAGAAGCAGACTGGTAGAGTAGAGGTACTGGTGATGTTAAAGGTAGAGTTAGAGGCAGTGGTAGAGTTAAAGCAGTATAAGCAGAGGTACTGGTGAAAGTAGAGGTAGAGTTAAAGGTAAAGCGGAGATATTGGTTGAGGTAGTGATAGTGTGTCACATCCGGGACAAAGAGGCAGACAGATAGGTTAAAGTAAGTCGGGGAGTTTATTAAAAGGAACTGAGGAGCAGCTTCCAACATAAAGGAATCAAACTTAGGAATTAATGGAAGCAGCGAACACAGTCTTATCTGGGGTCGGCACTTTGGTCCTTCGGCCGAGAACTGAGGAATCCGAGGCTTGACAGGCAGACAGGGAGGCAAGGAACCCGTGCAGAGATGCTTGTAACCTTGAGACCAGCCGACGAGTGACTGAGGTGAGTATGTATTTGACTGGTGTGGTAAGTGGTTGCAGGTGTCCGTGATTAGTAATCAGGTGATTGTGAGCGGGTGTAGGAGGCTGATTCGGCTGGTGAGGCAGGTGTTTCCATGACATAGTGATAGAGTTAAGTGTACTGGTAGAGTTAGGGATAGAAACAGATGCACTGGTAGAGATAGAGGTGGAAGTAGAGGTACTGGTGAAGGTAGTGGTTCATGTAGAGGTAATGGTAATGTCAAAGGTACAGTTAGATGTATTGTGGTGTTAAAGGTAGAAGAAGAGGTATTGGTTGAGCTAGTGGTAGAGTTAAAGGAACTGGTAGAGTTGGAAGTAACAGTGGATGTAGGCCTACTGGTAGAGGTAGTGGTGGAATTAAAGGTATAAGTAAAGTTACTGGTTGAGGTAGTTTCAGTAGTAGAGTTAAAAGTACTGGTAGAGTTAGAGGTGCGAAGCAGATGCAATGGTAGAGATAGAGGTGCGAGTAAAGGTATCGGTAGAGGCAGTGGCAAAGTTGAGATACTGGTAGTTTTATAGCTGTTAAAAGTACTGGTATAGGTAAAAGTCGAGGTACTGGTAGAGGCAGTGGTACAAGTAGAAGTATTGGTGAAAGTAGTGGTAGAGTTAAAAGAAGAGGTTTTGGATGACACCAATCAGATGGTCGGCCATCAGCCAAAGGCAGGCCATCGGCGAGCATCTGTCGGGGTTAGATTTGGGGTGTCTTCCACACGTCGGTAGCTCAGCATGTTGAATCGGCATCGGGGCCATTGGATGTTCAGTTTAGCGAACCAGTCAGTGCCTGACAATTAAAGTGAAAGTGATGAAAGCGAGCAAGTTAGTCAAGACAACACAGACTGTTCTGTGAAGGCTGTTCTGATGTTAGTTATCTTACCCGAGCATTCCAGTGCATGAGTATTTTCATAACAACATGAGCCTCTTTAATTAAATGAAGAAAGTTATTAATATAACTGATATTCCAAAATGGTAAGCAAGTGCTGCTTTGTTTATGTTTCTTATATCTGCATATATCTTGTATATCCTTTTTTCAGTTTCTCTTTTTGCATGACAAATATAGACTATTGATAGCTGCAGATATAGACAGTGAACTCCACTCATGCAGGTGCAGAACACACACATGCTAGTTTGCAGTCGGCTGTCTGTGCAGTGTATTTAAACATAGCTTTTTGGTCCAGATGCAGCTGACATGAGGCGCCAACACCGTTGCCTTGGTGTGTCCTGGGCTTTAGAGGTAGAATCAGATGTATTGGTAGAGACAGAGGTAGAAGTAGAGGTATTGAAAGCGGTAGTGACAGTGGCAGAGTTACTGGTAGAAGTAGTGGTACTAGTAGAGGTAGAAGTTGTTGGGTTAAAGATAAAGTTAAAATTTTAAAGTTAGTGGCACTGGTTGCATTAGAGGGTATGGGTACAGATAGTGCTAAAGATATTGGAAAGGTTAAAGATGGATTTAAAATTGGACTTAGTGGTATTGGTTGATTTATAGGGATATACAAGTAGAGGTATTCAAAACTGTAATGATAGTGGCAGAGATATTGGTAGTTGTAGCATCTGGACCAATCAAAAACACAATTTTTCATTTGATTTAACAAATCAGTTATTCATTAGATTAACAAGTCATCACAGACCCCTCACCCAATAGACTGGGCGCCAGGATGTCTGCGAATGACCACAGGCCACTGATTACCATGGCAACCACGACACCTTTTTTGATGAATGAACTATACCAGAGCACCTTTACGAACGCTAATGGGTGAATGTGATATCCTGTGACTCGTTTTCTACTAATTAATCCATAGGAAAACCTTTCTTTGAATGAACACACATATCCTTCAGGTCATTGTGTATGTTGTCTTTGAGATTGTATACTGTTTTATGCAGACTTATGATGGAAACACTCATTCCTGTCATCTTGCCTATATGTAATCCTACCATGTTTAGTATCTATGAATTCGCCTTCTAATGATCTAAACGAGCGTGTATATTATATGTTGGTACATAGGCAATATATTAGTGTCCTGAGAATCATTAGTAATTTCGATTCAAGCTCTATATGCAAATTACCATGCTTTCACACAAAAGGTCATAAAACTCCCCAGTATTTCCAAACTCCCACTTGGAATTTCAGCCTTTCTCATTGGACAAGCCCATCTTGAGAGGCGTGAATCTTCTCGGACCTTAAAGGTCTCACATCAGTGACCCGCCCAGTAGTCGGTGGTTCTGTTAGGTTGAGAAGATGTGAGCTACAATGCTCCAGGACATCCTAAGTTTTGTGCCAGGCATTCGGCTTTGACTTTTCCATTCACCAAGATTCTCTGACGCAAACTGGTTCTTTTTTATCAACCAACTTCAACCAACTTCAGCAAAGATCAATTTGAACCTTCAGATTGCATCAAACCTCTCTTTTAGACAGATGAGACGTGCAAGTATTCAAACTTAGTCTTATTAATTGATACATTAGGTATCATTTGCACCTTTTTACATAGGTGTGTTTGAACTAAGAATCTGATTTTTCCCTCAGGTGTAGATCTGCTGAATACGCAAATGGTTCCATAATTTTATTCTTATTTTCTCTCCTCTTTATTGCGTTAAGCTTTAACCCTTTCCTATAAAAACTCTGTGTGTGTGTGTGTGTATGTGTATGTGTATGTGTACGTTAGACCAGTTTAAGTGTTTATGTTGTATGTTAGACTAGTTTAAGTATTTATGTAGTTAATAAAGTCTTACTTGTATCACACTTGACGTTGTTCATTTGTTTGCTCATAACTGGAGTCCCTAATCATGCAGATTTATGCTACAAGCTCTGTGTAGAGTTGTACAGTAAGAAAGTTATTTCCCTTAACCAGGAAATTAACGTTCTTAGAATTGACAGACAGTTGACCCTGAGAGGTCAAGTAAATATCTACAACGGATCTAAATATTAATAATTAATTATAACTAGTTATGATTAATTATTCATATTTCCCCATGAGCTGATTCTCTACATAGTAGAGGTAGAAGGATTAGCGTAGAGTACCCTACAGTACTACTATGAATCGTATAGGGGTAAATAAGTTGTCCTGTTAAGGGTACTGCCCCAGTGCCAGGCTGCTGTACCTCTAAATGTACATTTTTTTACACATTTTTATGGGAGTGAATGGTACAAAAATATTTAGATGAGCTGTCAAAAGACCAGCTCTTCTGAATCTACAGCAACCACCATAGTCTCTTACCTTTACCTAGTACAACGAAGACACCACAGCTCTGTTGGCACCACTGGATTTTCACAACCTGTCTACCTGACACTTCACTCCATTTCACCTATTTCAGTGTTTTATTTATTTAAAAAAAGCTTGTCCAAGTCATGCCACTGCTATTCCTGCTGCGTATGTCTTTGGCTCTCGGCCAAATTTGATTTGTTTCTCTATAGAAAATGCAAATACTCCATGGCATGACTTTTCATGCATAGTGCTAATATGCAAATCACTCAGTTCAGTTCCATCAAATAATGTTAAAACCAAAAGTCTATAAAAGTAAGTCATTTAATGAAATTTTCAAGAGTGCAAATCCAAGGCAGTATGGAGCGCAGGTTCTCTGCGAGCATTAAGCTGCGTTACATTGGGCCCCTTTATCTTAATAGCTGATCTGAGTGCAGCGAGTGAGGGCCGCTCAGCCTAATCAAAGCTTTGCTTCCCGTACCGTGGCTTTCTGCAGTGACCAACTCAGAATTAACACTTCAGTGCACCCAAATATGACTGCTTCACCATTGATATGTGCAGTTAATTACATTCAAATGACTATTAAAGGACCTGCTCTCTCTTCCTCTTTTAGCTTCTATCACAATGCCAGCAGGCCATCTGAATAGTCTCTGGATTACAGCCCTTGTGTTCTGTAAAATATATGAAAATTCATTAGAATTTAACACAGCCAAACTTCCGCAGATAAATCTACATTAAAGGACTTCAAGAAATTAATGGATGCAACAATTCAGTAATGTTGGTTTTGATTTATCACCTCATTGTGGAAATGATTTATGGTTTTAAGGACTTAGACAAGCAAGGTATAAAGTGCAGCATGTTCTTCTGCAGAGCTTTATTATCAACAATCCATCCTGATAAAAACGGCTTTAAGTAGCTGTGTGTATTTGTATTTAAATGATCTCTTGAGATACTATATTTGAGCAAACTTTCAGCTGTTTCAAGAGAAAAAGTCATTCAAAGAGCTGATGCTGTACCAGTCAAAGGAAATTATTATTTTATTATTATTATTATTTACTTAAATGATGATAAAGCAATGACTTTTGCCATTTTATATATTTATAGATTTTTTTTCACACTGTTTCAGGGCCACCAGTTATATGTCCTTTGTATTGAAGTGGCAATCTTATGTCGAAAACCTTATCAAACGTAGATTAATCGGTTGATTAATCCTGTAACCGTTAATATGACCTCCCTAGTGAACTGGAAAATCATATTTTTTTTTTGCATTCTAGAGAGCGACAGTTCGAGGTAACTTTCAAAGTTGTTTATATTAATCGAGTTTAAATGGACCATTATGTTTAGCCTTAGGTTAAAACAAGTCAGTGGGCGCAGAGAAAATTGTCCGTTTCCTCCAAATACACAAACACACACAAACACACCACACACACACACACACACACAATTCAGGAAATACGTTGTAATGTAATTGTACTATTCTTTGAGGGAAGATTTTTCATTTCTACACAAGTGCTCTGACCATCAAGGCGGCCATCACTATTCACTTTACTTCACAAACTAATTTTCCTAAACAGAAAAACAAATAATAGACAGCCAACTGTAAATATCTCTTGAGTAGCATTAAGCTGTAGTCATGAATCCACTGAGAAATGGAAGCGACTAACAGTTACTTTTGTGCTGCTGTGAAATCACCTCAGTGAATTTGGCCATGTTCGGGGGGTTTGGGTTCAGATCGGAGGATTGTGTTATAGTCGGTGAGAAGGGGGTTGTGTTTGTTCAAGGTGACCTTGGTTTAGAGCTCTTCAATGTCAGGCGTTTTCTTTGGTGAATAAGTCCTGCACAACGAGCTACTGTGCTCCTTATATCTGCTGTAAGTAAAAGCTTGGGTGATAGAGATTCATCTGTGTGTATTCCACATGAATTGGAAGTGTGTTTGACTACAAGCTGCTTACCTGAACCTAGTAATGATATTTAAGGGGACAGTATCATTTTAAATATACAAATTAGATTATATAATATAATTCTATAATCTAAATAAAATGTATCAGCACAAAAAACAGTGGAGATGTAATTTATGAACCAAAACATAAAAAATAAATTAAAAATAAATAAATATTCACTAAAACATTTTTGAGCCAATGCTACCTACACTGGAAAAACAATTGTGTCGAAACGCATTTCACTCAGAAAAGGCTGGTAAATTTCAGATCATTACAAACAAACAGCAAGTAACACATTGAATTAAATATGACATTTTGAAGCATATAGATGGAAATTGTATTTTCTTGTAAAACATTGTTTACATTGTTTTACAACTTTTTTTTAAAGCATGAGTGTGATAATTTACACACACACCTATATATGTGAAGCCGTGATTCTCGAGGGACAAATCAAAATACATTTTCTATAAGTTCTAGATATGTATGATCATCTTCAGTTCCAGGTAGCTCTTCAGCAGAAACAGAGCAACTGAATCTTTTACCGCATGAAAACATTGTCCAAAGACTTTCAGGCTTCTCAGTCCAAGACAAATGACAGTAGTCGACAAATTACAGATTCCAGTGCATTCCAGTTCCAGAGGACTTCAGTGGAAGAGCTACTATAAAGAATTTGAGCTGTCAAGCAACAATCAAAGCTCAATTCAAACTCAACACTCAAACTAATCAACGCAAGGTGACTTTCTGGTAATCCATACGAATATTGGACAAGAAGCTGCGCTCTTTACTTTGATCAGGTTTCCAATACAGTGTGCACTTGGGCCAGGATTGGCATTGATGGGACTGTCTTGAGGATGAGTAAATGACAGCAGACAGACACTATGACAAGCATCTGAGACGCACTGTCCCTTTAACAGCTCCGACGGAACAACTGTCAATTCCCCCTCGTGTCGACTCTCTTTGAGCGGGATGTTTCCATCAACGCTTGGAGGGAGCTCACTAACAGTGTATTGGACCTTGAGTGGCTTGCATTGATTTCCGGTTCTGACACACAGATGAGGGGAGGAAGGCGTACGGTGGATGAGGAGGTGGGGATTTCTTACATGGCCGCCAGCCTGTAGGTGTGATTGGGAACAGATTTCCCAAATTCTGATACGGCGCCTCCTGCCTGAGATGATGGATTGCTCTCTGGTATCCCATCAATCCTCACCTGCAAGAGAGAGGGTGACACCTGCGAGAAATTTATCATCATATACGACACCGCTGCAACTGGCCAATCACAGTGAAGCTCTGCATGCTAAGCCCCGCCCAATGAGAAGGCCAGGAGGATTCTTTTGAAACCAGATTTATAAGCTAGTGTGACATTGTGTATGTGTGTGTGTTGACACAATTGACAAAATATACGTATATATAGACTTCCATGTACTGAAAATGTAACAATAATAATAATAATAATAATAGCATTAGTCTTTGTAATTGTATTAAAATATATATTTAACATTCTTAAAAATACCAATAAACATTATAAGATAGAGAGAGAGAGAGAGAGTTAATATACAAATTCAATTTTCTCATAATTTATATTTTATTAAAAGTGAATAAATGGCTAAAAATGTTTAAATAACATTAGGATATTTAGATTAATTATACTGTATTAATAATAGGCAGTTACTTTCATATACATTTAATTATTATTTTCTTTATACCACCGATAAATATAATGGCAATACTTTTAAAAATGAACTTGAAATGTTAATTTAAAATAAGATTTTAAAATAATAATTATATAATTATACTGTAATTAATACTATGCATTTACTTAATATACATTACATTTATTTTCCGTTATACACCAAAAAGTACAAAAATAATAAAAAGGGCAGTTAATATACTAATTTAATTATCTTGTCTCCCCTCTCAAGATTTCATGGATAGTTAAAAACCTTCTGCTTTTTTATGACTCTGGGAAGTCAAGTGTGTACTATCTCTCCCTCAAGTCAAAGCCCTGTGTCTATCCATCTACGATTGGTCAACTGCGGAAATGAACAGTCTTGAACAGGCTTCAACATGCAACCAGTCCCTCAAATGAAGAGCAAGTTAATTGTTTCTCAAGTAAGGAATCGAGTTTGTGACCAATTCCTAGTCTTCCATGAGCACAAGCTCTCCGGTTAAAGCCTTCTCCCTTCAGTCCGTGCCAAGAGAGCTGATTCACACAATGCCGCATTGAGATTTCAGCTTCTGTAAGACTCGACGGCGACTGGCTGTTGTAATCCCCCTCCACCTCATTTCATTAGCCAAGAGGACTAAAGCGATTAACAACACACAGTCCAATCTGAAGAAGGAAGAAAAGCACACAAAACGCCTAAAAATACAAGGTGCTTTGAACACATACACCACTCTGCATCGCTCTCTCGTCTCTGAACCGTCTTTTTGTCAAATCCCAGGATTAGGTGCCATCAAAGAGTGAGAAGTATTACAAATCGATTTTCATAATGGACTATTGTTCTCCTCTGAGTCAAACTTTGGAGCTGGACTCGCTGTGCAGAAAAAAAAATAAACTTAACGTGCAAAGCAGTCACTGCTGGCAGATCGATGTACTGTAGATTGTTAAAAACTGGCTAATCAGTTAAAAAGACGTTGTTTTCCAGTATTGTCTGTAACTCTAGATTCAATGACGTCTGATTAGCACTTAGCGTGATGATTTCAAACTTTTCCTAAATTGCCCTAGACTCTGAAAGTAGCTCTACTGATGCGGGTAAAAGACTGTCGATGGAGCTGAAAAGCCAGGCGTACTCGTTTTGGCAGGGTAGTTTTTAATATTACTGATCTGAATAATAGTGGATTCTGAATGCTTTTTACCACAGAACCAATTGAGTTTAATGTAGTCAATCATAGATTAGCACAAGCCTTTTCATTTTATCCTTACATTTGTGCATAGCGGATGTTTCAGTAATAAAGCGACTTAACATGAAAGAGTAAAATATCCGTTTGCTTCATTCATACATGTAGTTAATAAATCATCTCAGGAACTCTCAGTTTTTAACCTTTGTGTATATAAACAGATTTTTTGGAATGAGCCTGTACTTTCTTTCAACAGTAGCACCTGTTCGTGTATATGGAAGGCCAAGAAGAAGAAGTGGCTACCATATTTCTTCATGAGAGCAAACACTTCCAGCTGAATCCAGTTCTGGATTGACCTGTCAAGGGAAATGTGGACGAATAGGTTGAGCTCAGTGTGGGACACAAATCCTGCAACCGTCAACCTGCTCGCTAACTCCAAAGCTAGCAGTAACACAGAGCAGTCACTTTGCACTTGTGAAATGGTGAACTGTTTCTACCTGTTTTTACCTTTCTGCTGGTACAACCTTCGGTGAAGACTGTTGATGTTCCTCCGTGTCTTGATGAAGAAACGCTGCTGTAGCCCCCAATACACTATGCTAAGTTTATTAAGCATCATTAGCTAATTCTAATGTGAATGCTTTTCCTGCTAAAACCAAAACAAAACAAAACAAAACAAAAATGCTTAACATTCTGGTGCTTTTTGGTCATTTTTGACCCGAAAAGTTCTTAATTTTATAGTTATTTTTAATTATTTTATTTTATTTTTGTTTCACATTTTTACTTAATCAGAATGGTACGAATTGGGAAAGGGTTTTAAGTACTTTCTTGATAATATGAAATTTATTATTAAAGGGGTCATATGATGCGATTTCAATTTTTCCTTTCTCTTTGGAGTGTTACAAGCTCTTGGTGCCTAAAGAAGATCTTTAAAGTTGCAAAGACTAAAGTCTCAATCCAAAGAGATATGCTTTATAAAAGTTCAGAGTCAGCCACACCTACCTAAAATGGCTTGTTCTAACATGCCCCCACATATCTACTTCACTGTGTTGGAAGATTTGCATAACTCCACCCAAATGTTCACGCAAAGAAAGAAGTCGTAAATTTTATTCTCGCTGTAGTATTGCTGTTGCCGCCGCGCTATGTCGTGAAGGCGTCGTGTGTTTCGTTGTGAGAGCACAACTACTTTGTTTGGCCTTCCAAAAGAGGACGATATCGCTTTGTCATGCCTGGAGCTGATCCGTGCTGGTTGCTGAGGAAATACAACAACTTAGCACTGTGGATCGCCGGATCGGCTTTCACCGTGGACGAAGCGTAGTCCAGCCCGGGGCCGTCACATGTGGTTACCGCAAGCTTGCCGGCCGCCGTCTCAAGCCCGCCCGCCTCTGCTCACTCAAGCCGGCTTCCGCATACTCACTCTAGGCCGCAGCTCACTCAAGGCCGCGGTGTCTGACGCTGTTTCGTTGGGAAAGTGAAACTACTTTGTTTGGCCTTCCAAAAGAGGACATGACTAGAAATCAGTGGTTAAGTTGTATTTACAACACTTTTCCAGAACAGTTTAACCCAAATATTCAGATGTGAGTAGCACTTGTTGTTTGTCATTTCTCTGATCAAATGCAGACAGGGTTTTATGTTTATGCGGCGCATTGCAATGCAACGCAACACGTAAAAAGAAAGTATAAGTCATTATAATCAGTAATCCCCACTGATGCCACTAAAACGCCAAACAAAAAAAAAAAATAAAAAAAAAAGACTGCCTCTTTGATATGGGTTTTAATGTTTTTGTCTCCTCGCTCTGACCGGACAGGGCATCACAGTATGGTAAGGGGCGTAACATTTCCATCACACGCTTGAGGTATCCGGCCAATCACAACGCACTGGATAGATGGCCAATCAGAGCACACCTCGCTTTTCAGACCGATGAGCTTTGTAAAAATCTACGCGTTTCAGAAAGGAGGGGCATATAGGAGAAACAATAATGTACAGCATGTTGAAAATAATGTGTTTTTTTAAACCTTAAACCACAAACACATTTCATTACACCAAACACAATAATTATGTTATTTTTAGCAGCATCTATGAGCCCTTTAAATGATCCTGAATAAATCGTCACCGGGTCCTGTTTGCAGTAAGAAAAAAAAAAAAAAGAAAAACCAAATGAGCACCACTGATTTCAAACTATGGAAATGTTTGTACTCTGCACACAGACAAAAATCTCACGGAAGCTCATTGCTTTGATATTCACCTAAATTGTTGGACACAACTTATTTCGCTTATGCTTTTAATTTTTCTCACAATTTTACAGCAAAGTGTGGCATTATAAAAACACAGCGCAATCATACGTTCAACTTTTAAAAATGCATCTTGGGACCCTGCGTTTTTTCCCCATTCTACTGCCTGTGCCTCATGTTTTTCAAAGTAAAAACACATTCTGTGTGAATGGCCCCTAAACCAGCATAAGATGGTTCAAGCCGATCTCCCGAGGAAGCATAACTATTTTACAAGGTGGTAATTTCATATGAATTTGTATGATGTGATTCAATCGGAAACTTACAATTTTGAGAAAAATAAGCATGAAGGTCCACTATTAAACATAACCTTCAGTGGGGTCTAAGCAAATCATACGAAAATTAGTGAGATTCATACGAATTAGTCACAGATTCATCAGAATGTACAGTATTTACAAATTGAGTGTGTTGGTCTTCGCTGATCACTAGGATAGTTTCTACTGGTCAGGCCCATCTTGTATGAAGGTTTTAGATTACAAAGGAGATTGCTATGCTAACCATTTTACCCGTACCTGTAAGTGCTAGTATCGCAACACAACAGGAAACATCACATCATAAAACAGTTTTCAGTTTTCACTGCTGTGTGCCACAAAATATAGTGTAAGATAGCGACTAAAACTGCCTCCGCTGAGATTATTCCAAAGGCCTCTATTCTTTCAGCATTTACAGCGGCCCTCATTGACAGAGGAGTAATTTGAACTCCATGTCCCAGGGGTCCACTCTTTTACTTCCTGCTCCAGGAATAAGCAGCGTATCGATTAGTTATCAGCCAGTAATTGGGCCAAGATCTCTCTCTCTCTCTCCTTGTCTCCCCGTGAGATGTGTGATGGCCATGAAGAGCAACGGATATCCCCACTGATGCTGATAAATATCCCGCTGAACAAAAGATCCTCCCCAAACAGTTGTTACATCCGACTTATGACTCCTGTTCTATCTCTCGTCACATTTGTACACATATCTAATTTTCAAAACATTGGGACGATGGCGGCTAACAGTCTTTTTTCTTTTTCTTTGAAGTAGTAAAGAGAGCAGTGAAAATGGCATAAATATTCAAGTGAGTCAATTTTGGTGAACTATAGGACTTGCATTTATGCAGCCCTACTCTCTAATATTGAGGTAAATATTGTAGTGTGCACAACTGTTTCTTGAGCAATTATGACACCATTTTTGTACATGTTTGTATAATTAATTTGCAAATGTTTTTTTTCAACTGTAGGCACTTTTTGCCTTGTGTAATTCTAGAAAATAAACTCTAATAATAGAAAGTGTATTTCTATATATTCTTTCTTTCTTTCTTTTCTTTTTGTTTCTTTTCTTTTCTTTTCATTTCTTTTCTTTTATTCTTTTTCATCACAATATAATTTCCACCACATCTCAAAGTATGTATTGTATAGAATTCTGTGGTGGAAATGAGGGTAATGAAAATTACATTTTAAACTGTTTTTTAAATTTTTTTGTAATAATGTTAAAATGTACTTTATATATTTTTTTTAAATATATAAGAGGTCCATATTCACATAGATACATAAGAAAATAATGAGTAAAAAAAAGCAAACATTTTAAAAATGAATGAGGAACTATAGTAATTATATATATCTTCATTCAGTTTTAAGTTTTAATATATATATATAATATACTGTAAAAAAAATTCTGTAATTTACGGAAAAAACGGCAGCTGTGGCCACACAAAAATACAGTAGCAACGTTTTAGGATTTCTGGTTTTTACTTAAATTTACAGTTAAATACTGTATTTTCATTAACTGATATAATGTTAATATAGCAACCTATTGAAGAACTGAAATCTGTTTCGTACCTTTGTAATACACTGATAACCAAAATGCATGTGTTATGAGAAATCACAGATGACCAAAGCAGGTTTTAAATATCACTCTAAAGTGCACAGTTATCCTTCACAACAGGTCTTTCAACAACAAAAAACTCAATTTGAAATGAATTGGACGTTATTCACTGTAAATTATACAGGCGTAGTTCACTTCTAAAAATGGTTATACTACCGTAAAATTTAATGTCCATACTGTCAGTCCAATACAGTTTTTCACTGTATTTAGTAGGGGAATTTACCATTAACCATTAAACAGGTTTTTACTGTACATTTTTACAGTCTTTTACCGTTAAATTCACGGTAATTGTTTACAGTTTTATAATATGATATATATTATATATATATATATATACAGTCTATGCAAACCCTAAACCTCCAGTTAGAGGGATGACCACTTCAATTAATTTGTTTTTTTTTAAATAACCCATGTTGCTAACTAAGGCTATGGCTATAGGACATATAGTTATTCTTAAACACACAAATTATTACATCATGTGAACTAGGAGGCTATAATAGAAGGCTAAAAGTCTGTGTGAAATGGCACAAGCATTAAAAACGTTATGACTGATTTATTCTTAATGTTTATTTATCCAGAGTTGGGGTTTAGATATTTTGAGAGGAAATGATGCAGATAAAACGAGCACATGCATGCTTGAACTCTTCCCAGAATAATCCCTGCTGTGAACCAACCAGACGCAACATGCCAAAAGAGCCATTTACTTCCCAGACAAACGACTTTATGAAGTCGCCGCTGCTCCTTGACTCTTCTTTAAAACCACTTTTGACAAGGATCTCATTTTGCTGCTCAATATTGCCATCATCAAACAGTCAGCTGCTTTAACCAACCTGTTCATCATTTCAACATCACTACAGCACTGCGGTTCAATTACCCAATCAAAACATCATGAGCAACTCTACACAACACTAGGTGCATAGGTGGAGCGTGTGTAAGGCTGAGGAAGGCTTAGCCTTCCCCTTGCCACAGGGACTTGGGGCAAAAATGCCACTAAATTGGACAAAAATGCCCCTGCACAAACAAATTAAATCTATTACGTCTGTTGCTAACAAAGTGAATATGAATAGACAGTGTCGATTGCGGCTGCTCATGTTGCACCGTATTTCATTTTAGCGTTTTTAGGGGGGGGGGGGGGGGGGGGGGTGCGCATTTTAACCATCACACACATATCTGGTGAAGCTAGGATGCAATGCCATCGAAGCGTGCAATGAGTTACGTTTTCAACTCATTTTTGTTGAGTGCGTGTGCGTTCGCTGACTGAATTCCGGACTCCTGTGAATTCTCTCATCATAAACAACTAAACGCAGATGTTGGACAATGTAATTAAAATTCCTTTAACATTGTACACAGTGTACGAGGTGAAAAATCACACGACAAGAAATCTCAATCAATACCCCGGAGGGTGGATTTATTGAGTTAGGGGTTCTAGTGAAAGAGGTCCCGTAGGTGCTGCCTGGTGCCGTTGATTGCTCCTATGGGGGCCGGTCGTCACACCTGCTTTCCGGTTGTGAAATATAGGGCTGTTAGTTGCTCATCTCATTGCTAATCCTAATTCAGGCTTTCGGGTTTATGTAGCCGCCGCCTGTTATTGTGCAGCGTGGTACCGGGGGGGGGTCAGCCTGTGATGATGATGGCCAGGTGTTCCTCGCTTGTTTCCAGGGCGACGCTGGTGAAGCTTCGGGACGCTCGTCACACTCCCTCCCCCAAGCGTTGTCCTGGTCCTGTTAACGATATGAGATGGTAGGGGAGAGATAGGGGTTGGGTGGGGAGTGACCCCTGACAGACCTGTGAAAGCTGCCCAGATTCGAGAGAGGCCATCCGCGTTGGCGTTTGTGGCTCCAGCCCGATGACGTACCTCGAATTGGAAGTCCTGGAGCGCGAGGAACCATCTGGTCACCCTGGCATTGGTATCCTTGGCGTGGGCCATCCACTGAAGGGGTGTGACCAGGGTGAACTTCCAGCCCAGGTGGTAGTACCGCAGCTCCAGGACTGCCCACTTGATGGCTAGGGCCTCCTTCTCCACCGCGGCGTAGTTCCTCTCGGCCGGAATCAGCTTCCTGCTGATGTAGATGACCGGATGCTCCTCACCCTCCTGGATCTGTGACAGGACGGCTCCCAGTCCTGTGTCGGAGGCATCCGTTTGCAGCAGGAAGGGGCAGCTAAAGTCTGGGGCTTGGAGGACGGGCTCCGAGATGAGGGCCCCTTTCACCCTCTGGAAGGCCTCCTCCGCTGCTGGTGTCCACTGTACTTTCTCCAGCTGCCCCTTCCTGGTCAAGTCTGTCAGGGAGGCGGCTAAAGAGGATAAGTTGGGGATGAAGCAGCGATAATATCCCGCCAACCCTAAAAATGCTCGTACCTGGGTCTTGGTCTCGGGCCTCGGGGTGGAGCGTACCGCCTCCACCTTCCTCTCCTGTGGCCAAATGAGACCCCGTCCCACCTGGAAACTCAGGTACTTCACCTCGGAGAGAGCAAGGTGGCATTTGCGAGGGTTGGTGGTGAGTCCAGCTCTCCGGAGTTCTGAGAGCACCCTCTGCAACCGGTCCAGGTGGTCTTCCCATGACTTGGAGTGGATTACGACGTCGTCCAGGTAGGCAGCGGCGTAGGCCTGATGGGGCCACAACAGGATGTCCATAATCCGCTGGAAAGTGGCGGGTGCCCCATGGAGGCCAAAACGAAGGGTCCGGTACTGCCAGTGGCCACTGGGGGTAGAAAAGGCAGTCTTAGGTTTAGCGTTCTCAGAGAGGGGTACCTGCCAGTAGCCTTTGGTGAGGCCCTTCCCAGCCGGTCCAACAGCTCATCCACCCGAGGCATGGGGTATTCGTCGAACTCAGATACCTCGTTGAGGCGGCGGAAGTCATTGCAGAAGCGGAGGGTGCCGTCCGGTTTTGGGACCATCATGATGGGGCTGGCCCATGGGCTGCATGATGGTTCTATCATCCCTAACTTCAGCATTTGTTGAATTTCCTCCTCAATAGCTCACTGACGAGCCTCAGGGACGCGGTAGGGCCATTGCCTGATGACGACCCTTGGCGGCGTCCGGATGTCATGCTGCAGGATGCTGGTCCGCCCGGGCAGAGCAGAGAACACATCTGAGAACAGACCGACCAGGTGCTGCAGCTCCCTCTTCTGGGCAGCCGAGAGGTGGGGGTTGACGTCAACAACCACGGGATCAGAGATGGCGAGGGCTGCGAGCTGGTCTCTAGTCCCCACCCACTTCTTCAGCAGGTTGATGTGGTAGAGCTGCTCGGCTCTCCTCCTCCCTGGCTGCCGCACACGGTACGTCACCGGCCCAATCCTTTCCAGCACCGTGTAGGGACCCTGCCAGGTGGCCAGGAATTTGCAGGCCGAGTTGGGGACTAGGACCATGACTCGGTCTCCAGGCTGGAACTCCCGTGGTTGGGCTGCCCGGTTATAGTGGCGCTGTTGGGCCTGTTGCGCTTTCGTCAAGTGTTCCCAGACAAATGGCATGACCCCGTCGATCCTTTCCCTCATCTGTCTGACGTGCTCGATCACAGAGCGATGGGCTGCCGGCTGCTGCTCCCAGGCCTCCTTTGCCACATCCAGGAGGTTGGTTGCCGGCCAAAGAGGAGCTCGAAGGGGATGAAGCCAGTTGAGGCCTGCGGAACTTCGCGGATCCCAAAGAGGACATAGGGGAGCATCAGGTCCCAGTCGCGCTTGTCCTCCGCGACCACCCATCTCAGCATCTCCTTGAGGGTTTGGTTGAAGCGTTCGACCAGTCCGTCGGTCTGGGGATGGTAGACGGTGGTCCTCAACTGCTTCACCCGCAGCAGCCGGCAGAGGTCAGCCATTAGCCGGGACATGAAGGGGGTCCCCTGATCGGTCAGGATCTCCGCTGGGATGCCGACTCGGCTGGAGAGCAGGAAGAGTTCCTGGGCAATGGCTTTGGCGGTGGCTTTTCGGAGGGGCACTGCCTCAGGGTATCGGGTGGCATAGTCGACGATCACCAGGATGTGTTCATGTCCCCGGGCAGACTTAGACGACGGCCCCACAAGGTCCATCCCGATGTGCTTGAAGGGCACCTCGATGATGGGCAGTGGTATAAGCGGACTGGGGGGAGGCGTCCTGGGTGACGTCACTTGGCAGGTCGGGCAGGTTTGGCAGAACCGCTTCACTTCGTCCTCCAAGCCCGGCCAGTGGAAGCAGTCGCGGATCCGCTGGATGGTGTTCCCGGCTCCGAGATGCCCTGCCAAGGGATGGGAGTGAGCCAGCTCCCGTATGGTCTCCGTTTTGGTGCGTGGCACCACCAACAACAATTTTTCCTCCCCCCTTCGCTGCGCGACACAGTAAAGCAGGCCATTTTGCACGACGAAATGCGGGAGAGGGTGGGGACCAGGCTGAACCTCTTTGCCTTCGATGACCCGGACCTGGGTGCATCCATGCTTCAGCCTGTCATCCTCCCGTTGTTCCTTCCTGAATGAGTCCCCTCCCGTCACCTGTTGGAACACATCATAGAAGACGTTAGGATTTTGGGAGGGGGACTCACCTTCTCTCCCGCTATCCGAGGCCAGAAGCACAGGCCGCTGACGAGGTCCTGTCGGCGGCCCCCTCCTGGGCTGGCAGGCTGCGTAGCCGTGGCCAGCAGGCGGTCAAACCCTGGCCAGTCTCTCCCGATCAGCACGGGGACGGGAAGATCCTTCATGACCCCGACTTCCACCGGACAGGTGCCGGGAGCGGCCGAAATGGTCACCATGCGAGCGGGAACTTGTCGTGTGTCCACGTGGACACAGTTTATAGGGAGGAAGGCTTTACACTCCGTTCGGGGGGCGAGAATGTGACTGGAGTGTCCGCACTACCCGAGTCCAGGATGGCCCGGAATGGCTTTCCATTCACTTTCACTTCCACCTCTGGCGCTCCAACCGGCAGGTCACGGTGCACAATGCAGCCTGCCAGCCAGGTCCGTGCGGGGACTTCCGATGGCATGGGCTCATCCCGCAGGGAGGGAGCCGCCGGCCTGCGTACTGGTCGCGGGGTGCCCTCCAGCGCGTGCCTCTCCTGGACCACCCTCCGGGGAAACGGCGGCTCTCGCTCCCCAGCATCCCGGTGTTGGGCCGCATCCGCCAGCTCGACAGCCTCCACCAGCTCTGACGTGGTGGTTGGGTTCCTCATCCCAACGGCCTGTCGGTGAGATCGGGGAAGGGCTCGGAGAAGACGGTCTATCACAACGCGCTCCGACACCTGTCTAGCCGATGGTGCCCCCTCCAGCAGCCAGTGCTGTGCGAGTCGTGTGAGTTCGGCGGCCTGGACACGGGCCGGCAGGCGGGGCTTATACTCCCATTCGTGGAAGTGCTGGGCGGCACAGATAGGGGATAACCCCAGGCGGGCTAGGATTTCCTTGACCTCCTTATATTGATCGGCGGAGGTGGCGGGAAGAGCGAAGTATGCACGCTGCGCTTCGCCCGTCAGCTGGGGAGCCAGCACCCGTGCCCAGTCATCCTGATGCCAGTCTTCCAAGGTGGCCGGTGAGGGGTTCCAAGGTTTATTGGGGTGAGGGGTGCTAGTGAGAAAGATCCAGGTAGGTGCTCCGGTGCCGTGAGCGTTCTCTTCCGTCTTCCCAGTGCAGAGGTTCCATGCAGTGCTCCTGTGGGGCTGGTCAGTCACACACTGCTTTCTTTGTGGAAAATGAGAGGGCGAGTTAGTGCTAAGTCTCATGGAGGAATCTCCTCGATGGCAGGGCTTGCGTGGCTTATGTAGCCGCCGCCTGAGGAGGTGCAGCTGCCCGATCAGCCGTGAGATGATGGCCAGGGTGCTCCTCGCTGTTTTCCAGGTGAAGCTTGATGAAGCCTCGGGACGCTCGTCACAACAGCTTCAGTGATTATAATGATAGTTTTGTTTTTTTGAGAGTGCTTAAACTTGCGATAGATCAATGTTAGTGATGTCACTTTCTATATATAATTGATTCGCTTTTTGAATAACCGTGGATAGGAAACGTTATATAATTATCAATTTATATCAATCATGTTAAATACTAATTTAGTCCCATTAAACTTTTTTTTGCCGAAAACATGTCTGGTTCTTGCCTTAAGCAGTAACTAAATCAGCATACTATAATCTAAAAAACATTGCAAGAATTAGATGTTTTATTTCCAGTCAAGACTTGGAGAAACTTGTTCATGCCTTTATCACCAGCAGGGTGGATTATTGTAATGGTCTCCTCACCGGCCTACTCAAGAAGACCATTAAACAGCTGCAGCTCATCCAGAACGCTGCTGCAAGAATTCTGACTAGAACCAGAAAATCTGAGCATATTACACCAGTCCTCAGGTCCTTACACTGGCCTCCAGTTATATTTAGGATTGATTTTAAAGTACTTTTACTCGTTTATAAATCACCCAATGGCCTAGGACCTAAATACATAGCCGATATGTTCACTGAATATAAACCTAACAGACCACTCAGATCATTAGGATCAAGTCGGTTAGAAATACCAAGGGTTCACACAAGACAAGGGGAATGTGCTTTTAGTTATTTTGCCGCCCGCAGTTGGAATCAGCTTCCAGAGATCAGATGTGCTAAAACATTAAAACGTCACATTTAAATGCAGACTCAAAACACATCTCTTTAGCTGTGCATTTATTGAATAAGCACTGTGCAACGTCCGAACTGATTGCATTATATTTTCTGTATAATAGTTTTCTTAAATTCATTTTAAACCTCTTAAATCATTCTTGTAAAATCATTTTCAAAGTTTTTAAATTCCTTGTTTTATTGTTGGATTATTTTTTTCTATCCTTTTATGTAAATCACTTTGAATTACCTTGTGTATGAAATGTGCTATATAAATAAACTTGCCTTGCTTTGCCTTGCCTTAAATGACGGGTTTATGATGTTTAATACATTTGGCTGCTTTTAGCCTTACCCTGGAGTTGGTTCACCCTCCGCCTATGACTAGGTGCTTCAAGATATGGATAGACTCCTTGCAGTGAAATCAGATTATCTAATTCATTGAAAACCAATGTTCATTTTCTCATTTGACAATAAGCACTCCATGTTTTGTGATGTTAGGAGTCAACTATTGAGTTTCTGCTTGATGTTCAGGAACTTTCATTTTTGTACTTCCTACCATGTAACTCAAAGCAAGTTAAATGCCACATAGAGTAAGCAAAATACAGGTTCTTCAATGGTTCTTTGCAGAAACTTCAACAAAAACATCTTATCAAACACATTTACCGTGTATATGGTTCTTGAGTTGGCTAAATAAAGGATAAAAAAGATCTTGATTTTAAATTATACAGTTCTTCAAAATGAACGTATTGGTTTCTTAAGGTCTTTGAAGCACCACTAACCATGATTTTAGTAAGACAGAAAGAAGGAGCGCTCCTGGATCAATATCCATGTTGGTTTTGGAATAACATTTCAATCAATCAATCCATCAATGGCCTCCTTGATAAATTCACGGAAAGCATGTGTGTCAGAACCATTATATGTGGGTGGGACAAGACCCTTTGTAAGACCAATGATAATGTACCCACTCACTTTTACAGTCTCTAATTCGGTGCATATGTCTGTTCACTTTTATCAGAGCGCCATCAGTCAAATGTATTTTTATTTTTTTTATCTACAGCTTTGACTTCCACGCTGCTGCTTCCTCAAATCCATTCTGCTGGCTCATTCAGAGTCCATATAAATTAAAATCTATTCCGTGTCTTCACTACTTGCGGTTTCTGCACTCCCGCGACACAGCAAGGTAAACAAAGCATCTCTGAAGCTCAGGTGGGTCTGGCTGTGTGCTCACATACCATCACTGAAGCTGCTGTTTAAGTGAGTTGTTCGCCTGTTGCTTTTAAAGGCATCATATTGTCTTTGTTGCAGCATTGAATTACAGTTACACTTACACTATGTTGTTATAACGCTAACAGTTATCTGACGTTTTTGCCAGGGTAGCTCGCTACAGTACATCTTTTTTTTGTGTGTTCAAAACAACTTACTAGACTTTTGTTGCTGTGTTAATTTTTGTGAAACCTTGATAGCTATGTGGTAACTGCTTTAAGCTATAAAATCAATTGTTTAATTAAAAGGCACCAGAATTCATTAGCATTTTTCTGGGGGAGGACCCACCCACATTTTTTTTTTGCTTCCAACGCCCATGACGGAACGCACCGGTCTGTGGATGGTTTTGTAATGAGCTAGAAAAATAAAAAGTGGTCCTTAAAGGTTTTCCTACACCATCAGTCTGTAGAACCCCTTTTAGAATCTCTTTAGAACAGTTACGTTCATAAACCCAACCCCCACGGCTCTCCAGAAGTTATAAGAAGAAATAATTTTCAACAATGCAGTTTATACATGCATTTGTCTCCAATTATGCAAGCCCACCATACTGAAAAGACCCTAAATCATCTCTGCATGTCTTACATAATCCATAAATAATGGCTTTGTGTATGTTTACACCCCGCTGCGTGATATGATTCATATCTCGTATTGTTGCCGTTGTTGTTCACAGTCCTGTCCGCGTTTTAAATGACCGTTCAGATGGCCGATGGGGGAGTATTTGAGGGCTGACACAAATGCATTTGTGGATTGTATATCTCCCCTGTTTATGTGTGCGGTTACAGTCTCACATGCTAGCAGGTGATAGATGGCTGCCACGTGGCCACTCATGCTGAGCTCGGCCATGTGTTGACGCAGCACTTACAAGAGTCTTTACGAGAATATGGATGAGATTTGTGAACTCACCAAGGAACAAGTTTGTTCCGTTTATTGTCTAAATGAACAAGATTACACAAATGGTGGGAAGGTAACTCTAATTTAACACCGAAACGGGTCCCTTCTTTACCTTTTAAAGGTCTGGATTATGGTTATTTATGTCTTTATGCAAATGTGGCTCGGAGCTGAAGACAAATTCAGGGTTCTTGACTAGACGGTAACAGAAATGAGTCTTATTTCTCCCCAAGCAATGTTTGAGCTTTCAGAATGGGATGTGGATATATTAGTTAACAGACTAGACTTCCAGACCACTTTTTGTACCAACTTTTGTAGTCTTAGCTGGTCTGTTGGCTGGTTTTATATGCATTTTGGGCACTTTTCTTAGCCTGTCTAATGGGAAAACTAATTATTTTACACAGTACAAATTTTGTGTGAACTGGTACAATGTGATTTGTAAGAAAATATATGATTTGTTTGAAAAAGTAAGCCTGAAGCTACACCCCTAAACTTAACTCTCAGTCCCACATGAGAATGTTATACAAAATTATGAATGAGATACAAATTTGCCACCAATTTCGAAAATAGTTACGAATTGTTAGGAGATTTTGTTGCACTTTTAAGCTTGTCAGGCTTGGAGACCAGCTAAACACCAGACTGGGATATCAGCTTAAACCAGCTGAGACCATTGAACCAGCTTAGGCATGTTTAAGAGGTTTGTTTGTTTGTTTTCCCTAAAGGTTTTGCTTATCTTCATGTCAATGAAGTAAAATTATGTGTGATGTACTGTATATTAAATTGGGATTATTTGAACAATTACAAATCACATGCTTCACTAAAGACTTGTTGTGATCTGAAAGACTCATCCTCTCATCTCTCTCTATATCAGCCTGTCTGTCTCCACCCTAGACCACATTTCTGCCACTTTTTGGGATCATTTCCATCTTCATATCTCAGTATCTAATCTGGAGCTGGTCCAAACTCCTCTGGCCAATCAGGAGCAGCGGTGTAAGAGGAGCTAAAGCACTAAAGTGGCTGCCACAACACATACATTTTCTCCATAAAAAAGAGAGAGAGAGAGGATCCAAAGAGCAGATGCAGGAGTGCCGAAACCCAAGAGCTCTACAGGCTTTGACTTCAGGGATTCTGTGGTTCACACACACACACACACACACCATCTGCAGGTGTGTGTGTGTGTGTGTGTGTGTGTGTGTGTGAATGATTTTGTGTAGGTGTGGCTGTGTAGTTTGGCTTGCTGAAACTAGAACCTATGCTGCTTTACCTCAATCAACATCTGTGGGAATTAACTTTGGCACCACATTTTCTATCAGTGAAGCCAAAACTCGGCGTTACCACGACACAACACACACACACACACACACTCACACAAACAGTGGATGAAATCTTTTTCCCTGTGGACTGAGTCTCATTTTAAAATGCCCTCGATGGCAGTGGGCCAAACAGGGTCTCTTATGGCTAGTCTGAGCGAAAAATCACTCGTAACGTTTCAGGAACATTAATGTCATGCCAGCAGCTGCCAAATGCTATTCTGGCCCACTATTTATTACACAAACTTGTTACTGTCACAGCCTCATGGCTTCAGCAGGGTTTTGCCCAGACATTACCTTTTACTTCATGTTTAAGAATTCACAAACTCATATATATATATATATATGTATATACGGTGTAGGAAGTTATCAAGACACCGTAAAATTTTTAATCTTTGGTTATATTGCAGCCATTTGCTAAAATCATTTAAGTTTTTTTTTTTTTTTCATTAATGTACACACAGCACCCCATAGTGACAGAAAAACACAGAATTGTTGACATTTTTTCAGATTAATTAAAAAAGAAAACTGCAAAAATCACATGGTCCTAAGTATCAGACCCTTTGCTCAGTATTTAGTAGAAGCCATCCCTTTGATCTACTACAGCATGAAGTCTTTTGGGAAAGATTTCTTCCAATAAGTTTTTCACACCTGGATTTGGGGATTCTCTGCCATTCCTCCTTGCAGATCCTATCCAGTTCTGTCAGGTTGGATGGTAAACGTTGGTGGACAAGCCATTTTTAGGTCTCTCCAGAGATACTCAACTGGGTTTAAGTCAGGGCTCTGGCTGGGCCATGCAAGAACAGTCACAGAGTTTTGTGAAGCCACTCCTTCGTTATTTTTGCTGTGTGCTTCGGGTCATTGTCTTGTTGGAAGGTAAACCTTTGGCCCAGTCTGAGGTCCGAGCACTCTGGAGAAGGTTTACGTCCAGGATATCCCTGTACTTGGCCGCATTCATCTTTCACTCGATTGCAACCAGTCGTCCTGTCCTGCAGCTGAAAAACACCCCCACACATGATGCTGCCACCACCATGCTTCAAAGTTGGGACTGTATTGGACAGGTGATGAACAATGCATGGTTTTCTCCACACATACCGCTTAGAATTAAGGCCAAAAAGTTATATCTTGGTCTCATCAGACCAGAGAATCTTATTTTCTCACCATCTTGGAGTCCTTCAGGAGTTTTTTAGCAAACTCCATGTAGGCATTCATGTGTCTTGCAGTGAGGAGAGGCTTCCGTCGGGCCACTATGCCATAAAGCCCCGACTGGTGGAGGGGTGCAGTGATGGTTAACTTTCTACAACTTTCTCCCATCTCCAGACTGCATCTCTGGAGCTCAGCCACAGTGATCTTTGGGTCTTCTTTACCACTCACAAGGATCTTCTCCCCGATCGGCTCGTTTGGCCGGACGGCCAGGCTTAGGAAGGGTTCTGGTAGTCCAAAAAGTCTTCCATTGAAGGATTATGGAGGCCACTGTGCTCTTAGGAATCTTAAGTGCAGCAGAATTTTTTTTTTTAACCTTGGCCAGATCTGTGCCTTGCCTTAATTCTGTCTCTGAGCTCTTCAGGCAATTCCTTTGACCTCATGATTCTCATTTGCTCTGACATGCACTGTGAGCTGTAAGGTCTTATATAGACAGGTGTGTGGCTTTCCTAATCAAGTCCAATCAGTATAATCAAACACAGCTGGACTCAAATGAAGGTGTAGAACCATCTCAAGGATGATCAGAAGAAAAGCACAGCACCTGAGTTAAATATATGAGTATCACAGCAAATACTTAGGACCATGTGATATTTCAGTTTTTCTTTTAATAAATCTGCAAAAATGTCAAAAAACTGTGTGTTTCGGTCAATTGGGTGCTGTGTGTACATGACTGAAGGAAAAAATTTTTACTTAAATGATTTTAGCAAATGGTTGCAATATAAAAAAGAGTGAAAAATGTAAGGGGGTCTGAATACTTTCCGTACCCACTGTATATAGAGAGAGCGAGAGAGAGAGACTAAGGTTCATTTAGAAAGGATAATTTAAAAGAAAAAGAAAAAAATGGGGTTTATAAATAAATTATAAATTATTTACTGCTATTGTGTATGTAATCATGTAATATAATCAAATGACGTATAATTAAGTACTAAATTATCATATATAATAATCACACACACACACACACATGTTTGTGTTTTAGAGGTCCACAGCGAGTACTACTCAAAATTGCATATATCAAAATTTAGTGCATTATAGTTTCAGGGTAAGAAAACAAAATGACATGTAATAAAGATGTCTGGCTTTAAGCAAACAAAAACAACAACATTTAATTACTCTTAAAACTTAGCAGGTCAAGTTTGTGACATATCATGTCATGCAGAGACTTGTAGGAAAATGTTGTACTTCAAAATACTGTTGATTTTAGACTAAACTTTGAACATATTCAAAATGAAGTTCCTTTGCTAGCTTCAGAAAGTTTCAATAAAACCAGCTCACTGAATAAATCAGTGGTGGCAGCTGTTGTGCAACTCTTGGCAGAGTGCTGTAAGATAAACTACAACCTGACAATTCTAATAAACACATGCAGGAAAAAATCTGTACTTTTTTACCTGACAAAGAGTTTAGGATGTTCATAAGGATATCATAAGGAGCAAAATCATAAAGTCTAGATCAACTCTTAAGTCTGTTTCACTGGGAAGATATTGTGAGTGTTTGATGCTGCATGTGAGTGCAAGTATTTTGTGAGCAAATGTGGTGTGTGTGTGTGTGTGTGTGTGTGTGTGTGTGTGTGTGTGTGCGTGTGAGTGTGTAAGCCGGTCTGGAACTCACCTACACGTTGTATGGTCTGAATGGGACGGCCTTTCTGGTTCTTTAATGCGGCGCTGCCTCATAATGCGCTATTGTGTTTGGGTCAGCTAAGCTTGCGCATGAGCCGAGTGTGAGTCAAACACAGGCTTTGTGAGACCAACTTGGACATCGGCCATGTGAAAAAATGCTGGTTTTCCTGGCATCTTTGCTCTTTGTTTCTAGTTTTTTTTGGTGGTAATAAAACATTCAATAATGTGAACTGTCCTGTGTTCAAACCTCAATGGATCTTTGTACCACCTCTTCTTATCAAGAACCATTTTTGGCTTTATATGCTTCTTCAGTCTCTGAATGTTTTTTTTGAAAGACAAAAAAAATTAATTATAGGTTCTACATACCATTTGTAAAAAGGTCTAATACATTTTTAAAGGTATTACCATTATATACACTGAGAAAAATAAATACATAAATAGCAGCTGTGGTTCCCAAAACTTTACATAAATGAATATAGTAGCTTACAAAAATAAATAAATAAATAATAGACGCTACAATAAACATGAACAACATTAGATGTGAGCTTTCAGAGAGGATATGTGGTTTTTCACTGTAAATTGTAAGAGGTTGTTCTTTTTCACTCCCCAGAACTGTACATTTAACAACATTTTACTGTAAAATTACATTAAATGTATTAGTTTTTCACAAGTAAGGGAACTTACTGTTAACCAATTAACAGGTTTTTACTGTATCACTTTTACAGTCCTTTACCAGAATCACACTTTAAAACCTTTACATGACAGAGCAATATATTAATTAGAATAGGCTGGTCTAGGGAGAATTCAATGAGGAGAATTTGAGATATTGTCGAGATCTCTTTTGAAACGATATGTGAGATTACTTGTGTCTTTTCTCCAGGAGAAGAAGCAAAGACTAAGCAGAGATCTCCATATTGTCTCACTGCAGTCTAGGAGACATAACTAGGATATTAAAGAGATATCTTTTTTTCGGGAGGGCTACTGTGGAGGAACACAAATGAGCTGTTTTCGAACCACAAACACATAAAAAAGATCCCTAGGTTTCAGAAAGCATCAGAAACCGGGGGCCTGCAACAGATCTAGCATGCATCCTTGTTGGCATCTCAGCCCAGCTCTACGCATGATGACCCTGCCATGCCTGCTCTCAGCGGCCCCTCTCACTTAAGACTAATTAGCAGGAGAGAGTGGATTTATGGCTAGTGAGGGATGATGCAGTGTGTGAGGTGTCCTGTAGCCATAACGGGGACGGCGGTGACGGGGTCAGAGCCGAAGATCTCGCCTCTTTCCTGCTCTCATAGGGATAGCCATGGGAGATGCTTATATACTGAGGGCTTCGTCCGTGTCGATGCGTGTCACTAAAAACGAGGCGGGTTCACAACCTGCTGGTCCCATCTCCACCAAATGAATCCATCCTGCATGACGTTCTTCTGGTTCGCCACCGCTAACACTAAGGAGTTTTATATGAGTGGGTCACGGTTAACACATTTAGTAAACTAATAACTACTAACTAATTAACTATAACAGTGTGAGTATAAACTATTATACTGCGTGTTAGCGCCAAACCTAACTTCAGCCGTACCCACATGAAACATGATGTCCTCAAAACACACGTTTGCTAAAGAAAGTTTTTGCTTTTGCTTTTCTATTTCTAAGTGTCAAGCTTACAATTCTTTGCCTGTGCAGAATGATAGAAACGGTGAAAATCTCTTGACTTAACTGAAGAAACCAAAACCCATGATCTAAAACCAAATATCCTAGGCTAAAATGGAACCACACAAGTACCGATGTTGTAATGCTATAATTTTCACACAGCACCTAATAGTGCACCATACATAAAGTGCACCAACTCACACTCATACCTTGACGTTACAATGATTCCTAATCTAATTTTGGCATTAGCAATGATTCGAAGCTAACTGTATTGACATGTTTAAGAACAAAAATAATAAATATTTTTGGTCTAGAGAGCGCACGGTTCAGTTTGGATTTGTTTTGAAGGCGCTGTGAGTCTCCTGGCTGCTTCATTGTATTCATCATATAAATTACATATCATCACTTTCAGTTGACCCAAAGTGTTTGACCGTTAACATAGTGCAAGCTAACTGTGTGACACGCTAACAATAAAAAACATATCAGGTTCGTTTTAGTTGATACCAATAAGTGTTTGACATTAGCATGTTGCTAACAAGGACTGTATGACACTCTAAACATAAAAAATACTAACAGATCACTTTCAGTTGTTCAAATTTTGGACGGTAGCATGTTGCAAGCTAACTGAAAAATATGGACCATGCTAAAAACATAAAAGTACTATCATTTCCCTTCAGTTGATTCCAATATGTTTGAGCGTGAACATTTGCTAAGCTAACTGTGTGGACACACTACTAACACATAAAATACATATCCGTCAGTTCAGTTATACCAATAGTGTTTGACATGAGCATGTTGCTAAGCGAACTTGCTGACAAGGCTGATAACATAAAATTACAGAAAAGTGGGTCACGCTTTTCGAGTTGATCTCCATAGTGTTTTGACATTTAAGCATGATGCTAAGCTTAACTGTGGACACCTTTATTAAGCTAGAAAAGTGCATAGCCCTAACACTCATGTTACAGTCTGAGACCCAATAGTGGTGGGTGTGGTGTTAGCATTTTGCTATATAGCTAACTGTGTGACACATGAGTTTCGACCGATAGCGGGGAGTCGTGCTAATACGCATAAAATTACCTAAAACGGTCAACTTTTATTGATTCAATACTGTTGCCGTTATCTTGTTGCTAAGCTAGACTGTTTTGATCCTCTGTTAACTAAGTAAGCTTCATTTTTAATGCGTATATACTCCCGCTGGGCAGTGCGTTTAATTCTAAATTTTGTCACCAGAGTTAGTAATGTGCACCACACAATTTTTGCAGGGTTCAGCACATTCAAATTGAAATTTGTTAGTTGCATTAATGGCCGTTGTTCCCCAAAGTGGCAACACTTTCGTCGTGCTGTTTGATTCACATAGAAAACAAACTCTTAAAATTCATTACAACAAAACAACATATGACAAAATATCATAGACTGATCCCAACAGATTTAGATAGCTGCAACGTTATTTTAAGAAGGTGTCATATGATGTCTGCTAAATAACCATTTTTGGTGACTTCCAGTGTATCTTGGTGTAATGAATATTTGTTTATGCGGTATTAGGTTACAAAAAAACACATTAGTCCACATACTGTATATTATTGTTTTCTTCTCTATGCCCCCGCTTTTTCTGGAAACGGCTTGTTGCGATTTTTAACAAAGCTCACGGTTCTGAAAAGCGAGTGTGTGGGCCTGATTGGCCGAATACCTCACGCGTTGTGCCGGAAAGTTACGGCCCCTTAGCCATATGGTGATAGCCATGTCCTCGTGCCGAGAGCGAAGAGAAACCAAAATATTTAAATCCCATTATAACCTAGTATGTTGCATGCCAGGTGGGGGTCTCAGTAGTTACAGATTATATGATGGTATACTGTCTTTTTAACGACTTGCCAGGTTTTGCATCGCTCCAACCCACTAAACATAAAACCCTGTCCTGCATTTGTGATCAGAGAAATGACAAACTACAAGTGCAATTCTACACTGCTCAAAACTCGCGGTTGAATCATCAGTGGCAAATCCTTAAAAATAATACGTACTTACAGACTATTGGGGATACTGAATATTTGCTTGGAACTTTCTGGAACCGTGTTTAATCCAACGTAACCACATGATTTCAGTCGTGTCCTCTATGGGCTTTTGGAAGCAAAAAACTCGTTACGCTTTCACAATGACACACAGTCGTCACACACAGGGGGGCTAGATGGAGATGGAGGCCGAGAACCAAAGTAGAGTTGAGTTATATGGCGCACGGTGTTCTAGAGTGAGCAACTGTATGCCGCCCTACTGGAACTCCACTTCGTCCACGGTTGAAGCCGATCAACATCCACAGCGCTAAGTTGATGATATTTCTGTCTCAGCGACCAGCGGTATAAGCTTCCTAGTGCAATGAACGACGCGTATATCGTTCCTCTTATTGGAAGGCCAAACAAATTTAGTTTTGGCTGTCACTAACAAAACACACAGCTGCCTTCACGATTGCGGTAATCAACAATACTAGAAGCGAAGTGAATAGAAAGTTCCGCCTTCTTTCTTTGCGTGACATTTGGGCGGCGTTATGCAAATCTAACCACATCGTGACGTAGACATGTGGGGAAGTGTTAAAACGAGCCGTTTTAGGTAGGAGTGGTTGACTCTAATCTTTTATAAAGAATATCTCTTTGGTTTTTGAGACTTTAGTCTTTGCAACTTTTTTACAGATCTTCTTTATGCACCAAGAGATGGTAACACTCCAAAGAGAAAGGAAAAATTGAAATCGCATTTATGAACCCCTTTAAAAAGAGTACAGAAAACATTTTTATCGTTTTCATAACTTTCTGGAGAAAAATTGATGCAGCACACTGTGCTTTCTTGTTCTAGAGCACTGTGTTCGTCGTGCGTAACTGGGTGTTCAGGCATCTGCGTATCATATCGAGCCACTTTTGAAACCCAGGCTTAGCACCCCTGTACCCGATTTCACTGTTATCAATATCGCGGTTACTCGTACGTACAAAAACACATCATGCTTTGCGGCTTAAAACCCCTTAATGAACTGGGGGTCCCCATCCTGTGGGACATTTGCTCAGCGGATCTTTTTTGTTTGTCCTTTTTTCTTTATCTCTAAGGGCAAACGTTTTATTCAATCATCATAAACTCATATATCACTTTGAAATTTAGAAGCCCACGATCATCACTTGGAAAACAATTTCGAACTCAGACATTGCGTACCATGATTGAAATTAGTACTTTCTTAAAATCTTTTGGTAGTCGCCGTCCGCCCTTGTAGTGGGCATGTCTAGTGTCATATTACATAAATTTTTTTATTCAAATTTAAACGTCGTTTTAAAATCAAAACTTTTTATATTCTTGACAAAAAACATATCATTGGAAGGGTCTGAGTCTCAGGATTCCATATTTAGTGGTTATTTTGAGATAGAAGTAATATTGACAGAGAAATCTAGACATTTTTGACAGAAAAATGCATTAAAAAAATTCAATGGAGTTTGGGTGTCACCCGGTGGCTGTTTGTGGTATAACACCATAAATAAAATCTCTCAGGAACCTCCATTTTTTATATATCAACTTCAAATTTGGAACACAACATATTTAGACGTATGGCTTTAATTTTATAGCAATTTTAGAGTAAAACCTGATATGTAAAATATGTATTATATATAAAATTAAATAAAATTAATATAGTGCATTTTCTTTACAGTATATTTAAACTACTATAACTTTTTGATACTTACATATTTAGAAAAAATTCTATAATTTGCTGATTTTCTTCTTTAAAAAGAGCCAACCCACCTTAGGTCTGTATTCCAAAGTGTTAATAAATTACAACAATTTAAGTTTGGATAGTGCACCTGCATGCCTATTTTAAAAAATGGGGGGTGACAGTTAAAGGGTTAAGCATAAAAATGCATAGGCCCCACACTCACTTACAATTCTTACTGATTCCAATGGTGTTTGCTGTTAGCATGTTGCTAAACTAACTGTGTGACACAATAGTAAACATAAAAATACATAACAGACAATTACAACTGAATCCTAATAGAGCATTGCACGATGCTAAGTTAACTGTGTGATACTCTATTAAACATAAAATAAATGCATAGGACTTAATTACAATTGATTCCAATAATATTTGCAGTTAACATGTTGCTGTCACACTGGTGTTGAGGAAAGGCACATGAAGACGAAGGTAATCCACACAAGAGTTTAATTAGAGTCCAAGAAAATGATAATCCATAGATAAAAGGGAACATGCAGCAAAAAAACATCAAACATCACAATACAATAACCAGCAAGGACTGAACAGAAACGGGAAGTACTTATACAAAAACAAGAGAGGGACTAATGTCTAGATTAACAGGACACAGGTGAACTGAATGCACTAATCAAAGGAACTAATCAGACATAAGGGAAAACTAGGTCAAAACAGGAAAACATGAGGAAAGACTGTGACTTATCGCCTCCTTTCCGGAAGGCCCGACCTCACACCGCAAGGGTTGAGGATGGCGTTTACTTTGGAGGAGGACAAAGGAGTGGAGTTGGGATGGTAACAGGGGATGGCAAAGTGCAGGTAAGAAGGCAGGCAGATGACCAGGGCGGCGACGATGGAGGGAGGAGCCATGGAGGAATCAGGAGGGACCATGGTGGACCAGACGGAGGGAGGAGCCAGGACGGAGACTGGAGGAGCCAGGGCAGATCAGATGGAGGGAGGAGCCATGGAGGGATCAGGAGGAACCATAGCGGACCAGACAGAGGGAGAAGCCAGGATGGAGACAGGAGGAGCCTGGGTGGATTAGACGGAGGGAGGAGCCAGGGAGAACAGACAGACAGTTCAAAAGATGGGAGAGGAGGTATGTTGGAATAAAAGTCTATAAGATCCTCTGAGTTCAGCTGCAGCTCACCCTCAGCGGTGGAACAGTGGAAGGGGCTTTCCCCATCCACTTTGGCCCTCAAGCGCTCTTCACTGTATAATCCTGCCATGGCGTCATTGTTTGCCGGGCTCACCCACCTGGTCAGAATGTGTGTGAGGCCTGGCTCGTTTCATCCTCAGCTCTGTCGCTCCCATAGCAATGGCTCGTTCGGGTCGCGAAGGGGGCCGGCGGCGGGCTCTAGCTCTCTGTCTGCAGTGGACTCTGACTGTTGCTCCACACAGCGGGGTGGTGTTTGGCTGGCCTCTGGGTCCGGAGTAGGGCTGGTGAGTTCCTCATCAGCATGGCAGACGGTGAGTAGTAACTTGCATCTCTCCAGTACTTACTCCACAAAAGCGGCGAAATCCTCTCGGCCGATCACTCTGCCCAACTTGCCGCTCTTGCATCAGGGGAGTTTAGGTTCACCTGGTAGAACGCGCAGAGGCAGTCGTCCGGGTGACTGGTGTAATGAGCTACCTCTAGGAATAGTCTAGTGTGGTCCTCGAGAGAAAGCTCCCCCTGCTCCAGCAGGAGGAGGAATTATGGGATGGTCCATGCTCGCAAAAGAAAAAACACAAACTTTCAAAAAAATAAAAAAATAAACACTGGTGTTGAGGAAAGGCACACAAAGACAAAGGTAATCCACACAAGAGTTTAATTAGAGTCCAAGAAGATGATAATCCATAGATACAAGGGAACACAGAGCAAAACAACATCAAAGATCACAATACAATAACCAGCAAGGACTGAACAGAAACAGGGAGTACTTATACAAAAACAAGAGAGGGACTAATGACAAAATTAACAGGACACAGCTTAGGTGGAAAACCTCTTTTACATTAACACACACACACACACGAGTCCGGTGAGAGAGAACAAAGCCAATAGTTGTGGAACTCCAGTAAGTAAGGCTGTAGAGGCTATTTTATTCACTTAAACATCGGATGAACTGATTATTTTCTCTTTAATACAGATGATGCCAATGTATTTTTCGATGAGTCGCTATGTTAGCAATAATAACATTACCTGCTTGATGAAAATGGTTGCCAGGTTTTTTACAACAAAACTCTCCCAATTGCTACCCAAAACTAACCCAAACTAACCGCCGGTTTCCGGGCACTAAAATATATGTTATTGGGGTCGCTTCAACTGGCGGACATGAAAAACAACCCGCGGCAACAGTGATAAAATAGCCCGAGTCCACGGGAAAACCGCGGACTTGGCAACAATGTGACGGATTCAACGGACTCGAGCGCTGTCTCGCGTGACCACAACTTGACGTTGTCTAATTTGGCACGGTCTCCCTGCTGCACTAATAGTAGCAAGGCTTTCCTCTGTGTATACATATCCTTACAAGTACAATTTTAGCTGTATTATTTGTGTCCCCTTCAAAAATCGCTCTTGAGAAATGTTATGTTTATTGCCCCCCCCTACTATTAGACGAAATTTACACCCCTAGGACACAGATGAACTGAATAAACTAATCAAGGGAACTAATCAGGCATGAGGGAAAACGGGGAAGACAATGAAAGACACAGACTGTGACAGTTGCTTAGCTAACTATGTGACATGCTATAAAAAAAACATAATAGTCACTTGTAATCGATTACAATAGTGTTTGCCGTTTGCATGTTGCTAAGCTAACTGTGACATGCTAATAAACAAAAATACATAAATGCATCATAAAAATCCATAGGTCTAACAATCACTTAGAATTTGACATTGTTTGACATTAGTATATTGCTAAGCTAACTGTGTGACAAAACAACACATACATTTTTTTTCAGTATTGAATGAAATGTAATAAACGTATGTGTAGCAAAGTGTTCATGGAGAGAGGGAGCGGAAGATGTGTGATGATAAACTTGTCTGCAGATGAAATGAGAGCACATTAAAGTCCAGAATATTAACTCTAAAAAGCAAGAAGCTGCTGCTCAGTTACGGCACTTTGTTTCAATGAGTTGAAGCTCACTATGTTAATCTGCATTTTTTTTATTCCCTTCATAAAACATCGCACTGAGAGATGCCACGCCGAACGCCAACCTGGTAATAGCTTTTATGTCGCCTTCATTCTATTACAAAAAGATACAACACTTAGTTAAAAAAAAAACCTATGGAGAAACATCTAATTTTTCCATAGCTGGTAATTAAATGTTCCTCAAATGAGTTCATTGAAATCATGGCGTTCATTTGTGCTAAGCTAGGGATTTAATAGACTTTGTTAAACAGGGATTGTGAGTGAATATTAAGCTAGTCACCCACTGGGATTGTATAATGAATGAATGTCGCCATAATCCCGATAATGGTGGATTACTTTTCATTCAATAGCTTTATTAAAGTTCAGTGGAGGATGTTTATGTCTAACACACCTATCATGATGAGACTGAAACAGATCTTCTCTCAAATGAACCTATCCGTGACTTTAAAGGAATATCCAAGGTTTAGAAGCAAAAATCTGGGTTAAAGTGCGGCACATAAGTGAATAGGTCCAATCTGTTAAAATATTTCAGTTGGTCGGTGCCAATAGCCTAGTGGGCAGTGTGCCGATATATAGTGCTGTTGTGCTCTGGGCATCCTGAGTTCGAGTCCTGGCTTGTGGACCTTTCCCGATCCCGCCCCCTCTCTCTTTCCTACTTCACTTCCTGTCACTGCTAAACTGTCCTATCAAAATAAAAATGCCAAAAAAAAAAATATTTCAGTTGTATGGCTACAACTCGTAAACATCAGTGTTGGAGGTAATGCATTACAAGTAATGTGAGTTATGTAATCAGATTACTTTTTTCAAGTACTTTTTTTCACTGACAGCTCTCCTGTCCCCATGTTGAGAGAATTGGGAGTGAGGTGCAGAGGCCCTTCCTTCAGCCTGAGGCTTATTAATTTCACTTTTGGTGCAAAAGGGCCCTTACAGTTGGCAAAAATATAACTTTTTTTAAATTATTATTAAAAACCAAATAAGCAATCCCAGCTCAGGTGACAAAAAGTAACGCAAAACTAATGTAATGCATTACTTTCCATAAAAAGTAACTTAATTAAGTAACTAACACAAGGGAATAACTCAATATTGGTAATGCCCTGATAAATTCAAACGATTGGAAGAATAGTTTAAATTGCCATGGGACTGTGTTGGTATATAGTAGTCAACATTTGAAGTGGATCAAAAAAGTTCATAAAAGTCAACGCATTTTGGTTTTAGGTTTTAGGACAACTTTGATGAAAGGTTTTGATCCACTTCAAATGTTGACTACTGTAGTTCAACTAAATATGAAAATCCTGTCTTCATTTATTCACCCTCCTTTTGTTCTAAACCCATAAGACTTGCGCTCATCTTCAGAACACAAATTAAGATATTTTAGTATTCTCTCGTGATTGCAATCCATCCACTGAAAGACCATGCAACCACAACTGTCATGCATCAAAAAGCACAAAAAAACATTGTAAAAGCAATCCATATCCATAATTGAGCGGCTTAATCAAAGTCTTCTGAAAAAATATGATCGCTTTATATATGTATATTTTCTTGTATGTCATGCAAGTGCATATCAGCTTCCATTTACCGTATTTGATGTGCTCTTTGTATGTGCGCTGATCAGTGTTTATCTACACTCTTAAAAATAAAGGTGCTTCAAACGGTTCTTCAAGCGATGCCATAGAAGAACCATTTTTGGTTCCACAAAGAACCATTCAGTAAAAGGTTCTTTAAAGAACCATCTCTTTCTTACCTTTTTGTAATCTGAAGAACCTTCTTTCGCCACAAAGAACCTTTTGTCAAACAGAAAGGTTCTTCAGATGTTAAAGGTTCTTTAAGGAACCATTTAGACAAAAATGTTCTTCTATGGCATCGTGAAGCACCTTTATTTTTAAGAGTGTATATATATATTATAAAACTATTCAATTCATAAGGATGTCTTTCTGTACTTTTTGAAGCATGCAAAGCGTTTCCATGGACTTTCAATGGATGGGCAAAAATGATGAGAGAACATTAAAAATCATCTTCATCAGTGTTGCGAAGATGAACGAAAGTCTAAAGGGTTTGGAACGAGTAATCCGTAAATGATGAGAGAACTAACCCTTTGACATGATTTTAGTGGGAAAAAGAAATCTCTTATAGACCCTTTCTGCGTAAAGTTCCACCCAAGTGTACGATGTTTTCATGACAGCAGAACATCATAAACCCTAAAACTCTTAAAACCCCTAAAACTGTTGTAAAACTGATTATTGAAGGAGATTTAAAGCTCAAATAATACACACGTTTTAACAGAAGAATCAAAGCAAGTACTTTTGTAAAACTATAAACTTTAATATTATAATATGGCCCCATCACTTCCGTTATCTCCGCTATTTATTTTAGTTAGTTAGTTAGTTAGTTAGTAAGTAATTACCATCATGTCAAAAATGTAGTCCCAACCTACTAAAACATTAGTTAGTTAGTTAGTTAGTAAGTAATTACCATCATGTCAAAAATGTAATCCCAACCTACTAAAACAGGCAAAAAACATCCCATAGACTTGCATTGATAGAGGAACCCAAGCCATATCGAGTCCTGAATATCACTGAGACTTGGTGAGCTGTAATGGTAAATAAGAAATAAGCATACTTAAAAAAATAAAAATACTCTAACGACCACATAGCGACACCCTGGCAACCACTCACCAGAGCCTGTGTTCTCTTCACAGGCAAACACCCCTGATATTTAACAAATGAGTTTACATTATTGTCACTTTTATTGATCAGACAAAATCCCACTGCAATACAGGCCGTTTTTGAGTGGACTAATATCGATTGGTGTTTAAATATGAATAAGCTTCTAAAAGGCTTTTGAGGCTTTAGAATACGATGAAGCCATTTTCACATCTTCAGTTCAGACAGAATATAGTCATCTTCCTGGATTGTGTCTTTTTGTGAAAATCTGAGCAAGGACAACACTGCTTCAATAAAAACGAGAGGACAATGTGCAGGTTTTGAAGGCCCATTGACGTCCGTGGGGTTACCGGCTCACAGAAAAACAAATCGCAAGCTCTCGCTCACAGCTGAGGCCATTGCTCAAAACAATGGGAGAACTCAGTAATGGTTACAATAATTAAATGCATGTGGATGAACTGTAAATCATACAGCCGGTTATTTTTAAACAATATTCATCAATATTCTCAAGGGGGGTGAATTCAGAAAGGTCATAAAATCTCTCATTATCAAAGACCTTGGTAATGTGCTCATATGAACTATTGAAGCCCAGCGAAATTCTAATATGACGAATCTTACGTAGCTTATGATAGGGAAGACGTCCCTCTCTCTTCGTCTCATCTTCGTCTCTCTCTCATTGATCAGAAGGGTCTCCCGCCCCCACAGCAATCGCTGCTACTCATGAAACACTCTGAAAGGAACCAATGGTGGTGGCGGGGGGGGGGGGGTGGTGCTTGGTGTTGATGTGTTACCCAGAGGCGTACACACATAATAAGAACAGAAGACATAACGCTACTCGACATCCTCACCACAACAGTTCACGTATAGGAAATGCTAACATCGCAATACCAATCTAATCATCGTGTATCAAGACGGGAGAGCATGCGAAGGTAGGAACAATTAATACAGGCCGAGAGACCTCATTTTCTCAGACTTTTCATGTTCCATTGACATTAAAACGGTATCTTAGCCTACCATGAGGTACTATAGAATTTTTGTGAATATTTCGTAATTAGAGGCTAGTTGGGGGGATATATGGTCTGCTTTGCGTGTTAATGTCTTAAAGTTTTCTGTAAATTTGTAGTGTTGTGTATATGGTTGTCCGGCGATTGTGGTGTAGTGAAGTTTTATGTAGCTCGTTGTTTTGTTAATCTATGATATGTTTTTTTTTCGGTTAAGGAGGCCCTTTGTGACGGTGGAATGACAGACAAAAGTAGAAATCGAGTAATGGGACAACAGGGATGCCTTGTAGGGAAGAGTGTGTTGAGGGTTTTATGGTGTTGAAATAGCATTAGGTGCTGTTAGTTATCGTGATGGTAAGTTTCGAACGGGGTAGTCAAGGAAACACCAGAAAATGAGAAATGGTATACCCCATCTTTGTACAAGTGGGCATATGCGAAGCAGTCTTCCGTAATTGTAAAAAAAAGGAGGTGCAATGCGTGGCATGAAAATCTGGCAAAACAATAAGATAACCTTTGGAGAGTAGCAAACAATCACAGGAGATTTGTAGATTGAAAGGTAAAAAGACAATATACAAAACAAGACAAAAAACGAAAAAAAACAAAAAAAACCCACGGGATGCTATTATTGTGGTTCGCTTGTTCACTTTCGTGTGATGAAAATATATAAAGTCCAAAATCCAATAGAAATAGAAGGAAATGGTGTGGGGGGGTATGAAGGAGGGTAGGGGGGAATAGGACTGGGTCCTATCATTGGATTACACAACTGAAGGAAGACGAAAGCAACCCTTCTACCAACCACAACAACACACACACAACACTGCTCCACATAAACAAACAAACAATTGACAGTATTGGTGAGGGTGGGGGGACTCCATGAATATGGAAGGGAAGCCGGGTGAACCGCAACCGCTGACCGGTAGCCAACCGCGGAGTGAAAGTAGTGTGTCGTCCAGAAACACAAAAAAAATGTCTGAGCGTAAAAGACACGCACCACGGCCAAATGTGAGGGGGTGTAATCACAACACCCTAAAGATCCAAGGGCGCAGTGTGGTGTTGGAGGCAGTAAAGCAGGAAACCGAGCTGGGGTTCACCCCACAGCATAGAGCCGAAGATACAGATGTTCAGTGGGCATAGCAAAGTTGCTCTAGGTGCAAATCAGAAGGCCCGTCTAGCTTCGGATGCACTAAGCACAGCACGGTGATATACTTCATGGGTTGTATGATCTATAAGGTGAGAGCGACGTATACCCTGGTACTGGATGGAAGAAAGTATGTTACAATTGAAGCAAACATGGAAAATGGGACAGTATGGGTAGGCGGTCCGACAAGGGCTGAAGCTGGATATGGCCCACTGCTCGAGGCCAAGGAACAGAAAAAAGATGAAAGAGAGAAGTGCATTTTCATATCGTGGACTCTTTAGTTCGCTATGACTGGGTGAGCAGTGTATACAGCAGAAGGACAGAAAGGTCAAGGATTGAGGCGAGTCCTTGTGTTGAAAGTCCTCCGCAGGCTGTGGGGGGTGTCTAGTAATGAAATAATATGTTGATTTTCTAGGTTTGGGTCCCCGAGAACAGTCACTGAGACTAAGAGAATATTTACTACTTCCTTTTGGGACTCTGGGCTTGTATTTATTTGTATTTTTTACGCTGGCGGCTTTGTAGTTTGCGTGGCTTCCTGGCGTGGCTTTTCCACAGAGAGCTCGACCACATTTCAATATCTCCTGTGAGAATCGTCTTCTTTATTGTCTGCTCTCATGAGCTAACGCTGCTCTAGGAGAGAAATCCTGTTTATTAAGAAACCCTCCAGCAAAGAGAGCCGTTTCTGAGCACTTAAAGAGAGACACGTGTAGTGCTTGTGCGCGCAGTCTATTTAACAGCAAAACACATCGGTATAACAAGCAATCCTCTACATTAATGTGCTCATGTTACTTATATTACATGCTATTATAATTCATAATAATAATAATAAAAAGCAACAAGAACCATGTGTAATTAAAAGCTGCTCAAATAATTACTGATTAATTACATGTTTTTGCCATAGTCTTACTCCTGCTTACCTAAACACTCTAAAGAAATCGACTGGGCTTAGTGGAGTCGGGGACAGGGCGCGCGGGGGGGGGGGGGGGAGGGGGGCTTGGTGAAAATATGCCAAACCGGCAGCCATTTGGGTTGTTTTTGACCCAGCGATTGTGGTTACTACCCAGGAGGTGGGGTTGGTTTAAACCGGGTTGCAAACCCACGCACCCGCGGGGGGTCCCAAACAGCCCAATGGCTTGGTTTGCCGGCGGTATGTTTTACCCACCTGGGTTGATATTTACCCACGATTTTTAGGGTCTTATACTGGAAAATGCATAATGGAAAATGGGGCCATTCAATGAAAAAAGAAATAAATAAACCTGGTAGCAAAAAATTTATAAGCCAGCCTTACCCCGCCTACTCAATTGACCCTAAGTATATGAGTTCATTCTTGTTGTCCAAAGAAAAAAAATATATATATTATATATGTCGTATTATATTATATAAATAATATCGGTCCATATACTGTAAACGATCATTTGATTACTGCCTATGCACTTAACCTACATTAAGTGAACATTAAATCTATTGATATGTCATCATAAAACTGCTCCCCAGTGCCGTTAAAACAATCTAAACATGTGACAGTGATCTGACACAGAGATGAAACACTCCACTAATACACAGATGCGGTTCAGCTCAGCCAAGAGGGGGCGCTGTTGAGTTTTGAAACCGCTTGTCCGCTCGCATGTAAGGGCCTCCCAGCCACGTTTTGTGGGACAGTGGAGAAAAAAGGAATCTAATAAATTAATATATTCACATTAAAACAACATAAAGACGCGTACTCTGTGGAAACCATATGGCCATTTTAATTGCTTTTAGTAGTTACATCTGTCGCTGATATATTCGTCGTGTACTTTTTTCTCTCCAATATGTCTGAGAAATATTAATAATAGCTCAAGCGATAACGTAGGCTAATTAAAACATTACTTGCGTGACATTTATGGACTTTAATATGGTCTAAATGTGGTTTCTTATAAGAGATTTGAATAATATTGTAGTTTAAACAAGCAGCCTAAGTGTAAATTACCTTTTTTAAGTTATTAATATATCACTTATGCATAAATCAGTATGATCATTGCATACTGTCAGATCGCTTTATTTTAAACAATAGGCAATGTGGGGGGGAAATGCAATGAATGAAAAGATGTGCAAAAGCTTTACCTGCTTTAAACGCCAAAGCCAAAAAATCGCTGTCCACAAAGAGTTAAAGTCGTCGTTTAGCTCTATCAGTTCTGACAGTTCGGGAAACTTTTGTTTCTTCTCTAGTATGTAAATTGACCGTCGGATTCAGCGAGCCTATTGGCTACGAGTCCGAGTCAATTGGTCTTGATAGTCTTTGCGGGTACAACCGTATCAACTCTGGCTCTTTATACAGTCTCAGTCGCGCTATAAAACTCAGTCATTGCTTTTAGTACTCATGAGGCTCGTTCGACTCCTCATGAAAAACTCTAGAACAAGCCCGGATACGTGTAGTTTGTGTTCGCTCCAGCCATAGCAGCCAATTGCCAAGTCAACAATACATGTGACGGGTGTGTCATTTCAACGCAAGACTATTGGATGAGAAAAAAAAGAAGAAAGAACAATCCACGCAGCCATGCGAGTGTTGGAAATGTTTCGACTCAAACGCGGTCGACAACGTTTCGCGCATCGGGGAAGAGAGAGGAATCGTTGGAGACCTCACCAGGTAAGGCGCACGCACACATCATGACGGAGTGCGAACAAAAAAAAAGTGAAAAAAGGAGCAGGTACAAGTGACAGAGCAGAAAGTCAAAAATAATCAATGGGAAAGGGGGGTGCATAGTCGCGGCAGAGACATAGGGCAGATGGGGAAAAGGTGTGGGGGGGAGAAAAAAAAAAGAAAGGGGAAAGGGGGGGCAGCGAAAAACCACTGGTCTATGCTTGGGGGGTTGAGAACAGAGTAAAAGAAACAGAAAGCAAGCTGGACTGCACCACGAAAGCCGGCTAGACAAAAGGAATAAGGCGCTGACTCTGGCGACTCACCACGGGAACGCAGGCTGGACGAAACCAGATACTTTAAAAGCTTGAGTGGACACACCTCACATGCAAAAAACCCCCTGTAATGGGTGACAGAAAAGAATAAGCACACAACGCGAATGCGAGGCCAAATGCAAAACACGAAACAAAAGCAGTAAAGAGACAGAGGAAAACAAAGGGGGGGGGGACTTCGGCAGAGGAGGCGATATGAGTAGGGACCAACAAGGGTAACGGGGGGCTGGTGGCGGTTGCAGACTGTGGACAGTATGCATAGGGGGGAAGTGAGGACAAGGAACTACTCACGATAAAGCACAAAACTCCAGACACACAACATGCCCACCCAAATTCAACAACACTGGCCATGGAATATGTTAATGACTTCGATCTGATGAAGTTTGAAGTGAAAAAGGAGCCGGTGGAGCCCGATCGCAGCATCAGCCAGTGCAGCCGCCTGATCGCCGGGGGATCCCTGTCTTCCACCCCGATGAGCACGCCTTGCAGCTCGGTTCCCCCTTCTCCAAGCTTCTCGGCGCCCAGTCCGGGCTCCGGGAGCGAACAGAAGGCGCACCTGGAGGATTTCTACTGGATGACCGGTTACCAACAGCAGCTCAACCCGGAGGCTTTGGGCTTCAGCCCCGAGGACGCGGTGGAGGCGCTGATCAACAGCAGTCACCAGCTCCAGAGCTTCGACGGCTATGCTAGAGGGCAGCAGTTTACCAGCGCAGCCGGCGCGGGAGGCGCCATGGCCGGCGAGGAGATGGGGTCCGCCGCCGCGGTGGTCTCCGCGGTCATCGCGGCCGCCGCAGCCCAGAACGGGGCACCCCACCACCACCACCATCACCACCACCACCCGGGCGGGCACCATCCGACGCCCGGCGTGCAGTCCAGCGGCAACCCCGCCAGCCACCAGCACATGCACCTGGACCTGGACGATCGCTTCTCGGACGAGCAGCTGGTGACCATGTCCGTGCGCGAGCTCAACCGGCAGCTCCGGGGGGTCAGCAAAGAGGAGGTCATCCGGCTCAAACAGAAGAGGAGAACCCTCAAAAACAGAGGCTATGCCCAGTCGTGTCGCTACAAGCGGGTCCAGCAGAGGCACGTCCTGGAGGGCGAGAAGACCCATCTGCTGCAGCAGGTGGACCACCTCAAGCAGGAGATCTCCAGACTGGTGCGCGAGAGAGACGCGTACAAAGAGAAGTACGAGAAGCTAATCAGCAGCGGCTTCAGAGAAAACGGATCCAGCAGCGACAACAACCCGTCGTCCCCGGAGTTTTTCATGTGAGTTTACCGGCACATAATATAGAGCAGCGATGTGCAAAAGTTGCGTACGCGCGTTATTCTCTCGTTGTGTTGGATTGGGCGCACGCGGGGCAGTCACGTTTTCCTCTCACTTTTATTATTATTATAATTTTTTTTTTTTTAATGTAAATACATTTAATCCAGTAATGAAGAAATCGAGCTTTAGAGCTTAGCCCACGCAACCTTTGCGCTCCGCTTTTGGACAATAATAAGACATTTTCCATCGCCGAGTTGTTATCATTTTGTTTGAAACTGTAATATGTGAACGTATACTTTCATTTGATACTTCCTCATGTTGTCCTACGCCTCGTGTTGCGTAACTTTTAACTTCACATTTTTGTAAAGTTCAAGTGACACATGCTGGTTATGTGAGGGCACTGTACACTGGAAGCATGGAGAAGTGTTTGAACTCATGTCGAGTGTCTAAACAGACTCATTTCCCTCATAAACTGAGCGAGACTGACATTGTTTCATTCAAACTCCATCACATTTTGTGTTGTTGTGAAGAACTCACTCAGTATGTATTTATTTGTGTGTCGGACGCGATATGTCGAGCCCACATGCTGGTCATGTCGGCTGACGGTGTTTTGTGTTTCTTTTACCTGAACGAACTGAACTGAAATGCTCCGACGTTACATTCATTTTCTCATTGTCTGGTCCTGTCCACTTTTTTGGGACTCTGAGCAAAAAAGTGACATCTTTTCATCCTTTACATGAAACATTGCCTCCATGATTCTTGCGACAAACTCCTGTCATTTTTGTACAGCAATTTTAGTGATGAAACATGTGTTTTGGCAAGAAGAGTGATTCTGTATGATTATCCTTTTTTTTTTCGGACGAAGAGACATTATTAAACCCCTGAAACAATTGTAACTATCTCAGTGTGATACACTTAAGACTGAAAGATTAGCAATTTTGACAAATATGTCACTCCACATTGCTTGACCATAACATATGGTAAAACGAGCGATTTCGAACTGTTCAATGGACTAAAGGGTTTCTAAATTATTCTCAGAAGAATATTGAAGCCTATCAATGAAGAGTTTGTCTTGGCACGCGCTCGAAATACTGCACTCAAAACTGTTATTTTAGCATTTGCATCTAAATATAAATCTAATTATTATATGATAGAATATTGAAATATTTCGGAGCACGCTGCTTTAAAACATTTACTTGCATCAGGTGGGAAATAAGACCTTTAATAGTCCCAGCTTATACTTGTGCTACTGTTAATACAACGTTTTCATATTTGATATCGATTAATTCACAAAATAATGACTGTACAAACTGGAGCAGTTCATCAATAAATGTTAAATATTGCAAATCAAATGTCCTCGTGTTATTTAAGTACGCCTAAAGTGTGAGACTCCCACTGAATAGCTACAGTATTTAATATCACATGCTGATTGGGAAATTAAATACGAGTTTTTTTTATTTTTAATGTCTGAGGAAAGTTCACTATTTCACTTGTTGCCGCGAGACAGTTCGCTCGAGTTTCGCCAGATGAGCAAATATACATCTTATTAAATCTGATTTGCTTACATTTTAATTGAACTGAAATAAGATATGACACATAAAATTATTTTTAGTTGAAAAAAGCCAACATAACATTGTATAAAGCAACATTCTTTGATAAACATGACAAAATGCGCTCGCACTTTGCACTGCATGCGCTGTGTGAGTTTATATCAGAATAGTTCAATAATTCACTAAAGACAGATTCGATATAATATAATAAAAAAATCATTCACAAGCAAAAACTTATATTTAAATAGCACTTGATTTCAGGAGCGAAACAGACCTTTTTTCCTCCCTTTCCGTTTTTAAAATTGATTTCTGTTCATGTTAAAAATCTCATTTCGTGCACCGCAGCTTAAACTCATCTTATCACACACGAGGACAGTTCAGTTTCGCTGCCCTGGTTAATCATTAATTTAGAGAGAGTTTATACTTGCTTAAACTGTCATTCAAATAACTGGTATATTCCTCAAAAACTGATTTTGACAAACAGATTCGCCTCTAAATCACTGGAGCTTTTCCAAAGTGCACCTAAAACTGACAGAACCTGCAAGTTCGATAACTGATCATGTTTCCTTTAGATAAGAATAACTTGACTGTGACCCTGTAGACTATTAACAATAACCTTTATTTATGTTCTACCAGTCACTCTTGACTACCAGTCAGGCCTATTTAGAAACAGCATTATACTTAGAGTTCATCAAAACAAACGAGTTGTGGTCTGTTCCTGTTTTCTAAAGCACAAAACAAAATTCACAAGTATGATTTGGCATTGTTTGTACGCCATAACCTCCACTTCTCACCCACCAAATACCCCTGAAGATTTCAAATAACACCCTGTTTCTCAATGTCACATCTCCTTTTTGTTTTCTCCACTCTTGACGTTTTCGGCTTCTTTATCTCTTTAGGCCCATCATTGTTCTCTCAAGCCATCACTATCATCAGCCCCAAAATAATTAGAAGAGTGAGTCAAGCTTCCCCTCTCATTGTCACAGCAAACAGGACGTGGGCACACAACTGGAAAGAAGTGTGTGTGTGTGGGGGGACGTCTGAATTCAGGGCGTTCGGTGAAAACTTAGTGGCTCATCAGCACAATGATGATTCGAATATCAAACGGATGACGCACACACCCTTAAACGCACCGTGTTCAGAGCCCATCTTTCATTCGCTGGGCTGTGTGAGCTCAGGGAAAAGGCTGTATGGTCCACGCCGTGGAAAGCACAATGATTTCTTGCATGATTAATAGTGGAGAAAAGACCTTGTTTCTGCTCCTTTAAATTGATGAATCATTGGTGATTTTCCCCAGCTGGGCTTCGACTGCCTTTGAGTGGCTGCGGTGCCTGTAATTTATGGCTTTTCTGTTTGATGAGGTCAAAACGCAAAACCGGTTAATGACATCACCGTTATAACTCAGAACTGTAGACGCACACTGTACCAGACAGCAGGTGCAACGTGGACTCTTTTCTATTCCAGTTATTCATTTTATCATTATTATTTCTTTAATTTTTAATTTTTTTTAAAATATGCATCTAGTAACAGCTTTTTAGCCGAGATTTTTTTGTAAAATAAATTTTATTATTATTATTATTATTTTATTATTATTTTCTTATTATTATTAGTACTACCCTACCATACTCCTAATACTATGGATTTGTTTTGGTCAGACGACCGAATATGACACTTTTGGTATCTGCTTCAGAAACTACAACAAACTGTAATGTGTGCAGTTAATCAATTCTTAAGTTTCTTTTTTTTTTTCTAATGCCATGTTTAAATACTTTTTTTAAAATATCTTCTAGTTCCAGGCTTTTTTGCCAGAAATATTCTATTTTTATTTCATTTTCTTTTATCTTCTGCTTTTATTTATTATTTTTGTAAGTTTTTTTTTTTTGGTTCCATGATATGTACATTTTTTGCTTTTTAACAACTGTGAAAGTGTCCAATATCAGGCCGTATGTTCTATTTTTGTCCCTGTAGATATATATAGGCATATACAATAGTTTATATATTAGTATATAATATATATAGATATATATATATAATGTCAACTTTTTAGAAATTTATTTATTTCTATGCACTCTAAAAAATGCTGGTTAGTAAACCCAGCGCTGGGTCAAAACAACCCACCCGCTGGGTCAAAACAACCCAACTGCTGGGTTAAAACAACCCAATAGCTGAGTTTGTTCCTTTTTAACCCCGCGCTGGGTTAATTTAACCAGCATTTTTAGATGTGTGTGTTTGCTTGTTTATTTAATTGTGTGTTTGTTTGTTTATGCTCTCACAAAATATGACACTTTTGGCATCTGCTTTAGAAAACTACAACACAGTTTGAAAATTTTAAGTCTGAATATCATTTCAGTACGCTTGTTTTTAAATCACATGAATTTATTCGTGCAAATCAGACTAACTGTTCCAATAAAACCAGCATCCCAGCTAATATTGTTGGTTATATCCACACAAATCCAGCTGTAGCTATTTAAAACTTCTGATTTAATCGTGTTTTTCCTAACTCAAACCAGCGTTTCCTAACTCAGACGCAATCAAACATTTAATGATGCACTGAAACATATCCTGTTTAGCATCAGCTTCTGATGGCGGACCGCATTACCATAGACGAAGCAAACATTTCATTTCAGCTTGTGAATGAAGTCAGTGGATTTCATTACACACACTGTGTATATTTTCACACCTTGGCTCCATAACCGACATGCATCTAGCACAAATCACCAAAACACACACACACAGGCCAACACTTTCACACCAATCCACACAAAAGCACACGCATGCATGCATTGAAACGAACACACACAAATTGCATACACTCTGCAATTGCACTTAATTCAATCAGCAGTGGGATATTGACACCATATGTGCCCTAATCATTGGTTGCGGGCGATCCTGATTAGGTTATTACAGATAATATAGTTGTCTTCTGTCACAATATTGGTCTTTTGCATCCGAGGTCAACAATAGAAAATCACAGTTCAACTCATGCATATTGACATTTCAATCATTTACATACAGCAGAGTTACAGGGTAATATCTTTAATAATATCAGACATTGTCTCCGTTGGGAGTCGATGTTTAGCTTGGCTTTTTTTTTTTTTTTAAGTGCTCGGATTGATTTCTCACAAGCGGTGGATTAAAAATGATTGTCGTGGCTGCAAGGTCCCGCCGAACGCAAAGAAATACGCTAGAGTCGACTGTGTTGACACAATAATTTGAGCAAATGCATTCTGGGAAATTTATTTGAGCTAACAAACTTGTAATAAAGTAATTATAGTTATTGCAACTAAAATAATTATTTAGTTATTTAAAACATACTTAACTGATAATCAAGGCCATGTCTTATCCAAATAAATCAATATTTTCTAGTAACACTTTCTCTGGCCATTTCATCTTTGGTGTCAAATCATTGCAGGCGTTTTTCATTCTGAAGCACAAAAACAAGCTCAGCGATGTTGGATCCGAGCTCATCTGCATCTCTCCACGCTAAACATTTCCATTTAGAGTGATTTAAAGGAGGGACTTTATGTCCCTGCCATGTGCGTCCATCATCTGCAGACGTGCCGCCGTCCCCCGACCCCTCTCTGCCTCTGTAAACCTGAGTTATAGAGCAGCTATTTGAAAAGATAATAATTTAACTTTCCCTCCACAGTTACACTGAGGAAATGGATGTGTTTGTGTTGATTGCCTGAGCTCTGACGGTTTCCTTGTACTTTAGGAGAGAGTGAAAGAGACGCCACACGTGATGGTAGAGTGTTTGTTTTTGAAAATCAACCATGCGTTCGATCATTATGGGTGAGTTAAAGGGACAGTTCATCAAAAATGGGGGAACAAATAGATATAATAAAATAAATAAATAACACATCTGTAATGTATTCATCCTCATGTCATTTGCTTTTGATTTATTTATTTATTGTGAAACAAAAAAGGAAATTTGAAAAGGAAAGATTTAGTAGAAGGTTCAAGCTGCTCTTTTACGTACAATAAAAGCGGATGGTGACTGGGTCTGTCAAGCTTCAAAAAGAAAAAAAATTCTATAATGCCACATAAAAGTATCAAAATCACTGATTGTGGACAATCCTGATTAGGTTATTACAGATAATATAGTTGTGTTCTGTAACAATGTTGGTCGTACACATTGATCTTATTGTTCCAAGGTCAAAAAATAGGAAATCATAGTTCAAATCATGACATTTCAGTCATTTATGCATACAGCACAGTTCCATTATTTTCAGTTTATTTTTTTCTTATTTTCTTTATTTACTTATTTAATTATATAATTGCATAGTTTATTATAGTTTCCCAACATTTTTGATGAACTATACTTTTTACTCACCCATAATAATCTTATTGTTCTTTTTCATATATATTATTTTACTCATTTATTGAATTATCTAAATGTATAGTTTTCATATCTATATATATATATATCTATATACTTTTTTTTCATGAACTTATCCTTTGTACTCATATTTACTTCACATCATTTAGTTCTTTAATTGTATATTTATTATATTTTCTTTCCCAAATTTTTTGAATGAATTAAACCCCCCCTTTTTTTAAATTCACACTCCAATTGATGTACATGCTGATTAAACAGTCCTATATGCTTGTGTACTATTTTTCCACGTCTATAAGGCCAAATAGCTCATTTTGTCTTATTGTAGTGAGATCCATAGAATCAAGTTCCACTCTTGACATTTCAGTCATTTACATACAGCAGATTATCATTATTTCTAATAATATTGTTTACATTTATTTATAAGTATTTATTAATTATCGGGAGCTTATGTATATTTTCCTTCCCACAGTTTTATGAAATATCCATTTTAACTCAACACCTGTAATTATCCTTACAGATGCGAGCAAAAGCCCATATGTTTTGTGGCACTTTTCCCTATCTTATAAGCTAAATAGCTTTCTTTCTTGAAAATCAATGAGAGATTGTAATATTTTCTGACTATCCCGATAATTGCAAAATAAAATGTGTAGAGCTGTAGCTAGCAAACCCCATCAATGCATAACATCCGCAAACAACAAAGATTTATTTTATTTTTATGAAGACTTCGTACTGTCTAAGGCAATGTTTGTGATTGTCTTTTAATTGCTCTTAATTTAACTAGAATTGAAAATGTTCAGTACAGAAGAAACCCGGCTATTCAGGGTCATCCAAACCCAGATTTGCACACTGTATCTGCTGTCACTGCATGCCCTGTCACTCTCGACCCAAATGCTTGTATGCATCCATACATCTGTATACAGACACATGTATTGTGCTTGGACAAAGCAGGCTCTAACAAGCACTGTTCTTCCTCGTTGCACTGTATCATTTTACCTGACTCTCGCTGTGCCCAATGTAGAGAATAATTATGGTTATAACGATTCTCGATCTGGCTTCATACATCAATCCGATGGTCTGACGATACGATGCATTTGATGCCATCGATGTAAAATAGTGATATCTGTAGTATAAATAGGCCCTTTATTTGGCACGTCCACATTTTCACATAATGTCCTTCTCCATTACCCCAACGCTGCATTCGCGTTCAAACTCAACGTCAAAGGACTCGATATAAGGCTCCTTAACGCAATTCAAGTCCAGTCCCTTTATTATATAGCGCTTGTTACATACAGATTGTGTCAAAGCAACTGAACAGCATTAATTCGGAAAATAGTGTGTCAATAATGCAAAATGACAGTAGTAGACACTAATTTTTCAGTTAAAGACAGTGCATCATTGAATTCAGTGATGTCATCACCAGCTCAGTTCAGTTTAATAGTATCTTTGCAATCATTTGCAATCAAGTCACCGATTATCGCTGGAATTAAGTGTCCCCAACTAAGCAAGCCAGAGGCAACAGAGGCAAGGAACCAAACTCCATCGGTGACAGAATGAGAAAAAAACCTTTGGAGAAACCAAGCTCATTCGTTGGGCCATTCCTCTCTGACCAACAAACCAGCAGTGCAATTCAGCGCAGCAAAGTCACATTGTCAGAGGACTGTTTATTGAACTTGTGTCTTTGTTGTATTGTATTTATTTTGTGCTATTGCTTGTAATTTGGTTATCTGTAGAAAATATGTTTTAGCACTGAGCCCATAGTAGAAGCCAGAATTGTTTTTCCAATTGTTTATTTTCTTTATTATTAAAAAAAAATTGTGTATGCCTATTTTTTAGTTGTAAATGTCCCAATTGGATGTGAAAATTTCAGATAAATGTTCGTTATATATTTTTGGTTGCATTTGTGAGTTAATAAAAGTGTAGATGGTTGTTTAAAATAGGTATATATTATCATAATATCGATATATCGATCGATATACTCCTGTATCGAATCAAATCGTAATTGTATCATAGAATTTTTGAGGTATCGGCAAATGTCGTATCGCTGGGTATGAGAATCGATATCGTATCGTATCGTGACAAACCATCCGGTTTACACCCCTAAGTATAATGCGCTGTAATCATGCATGCTATTATTTGACTTAAATTCAAAGTAATAAAATAATATAATAAATATTTATCAATCCACAAAGTGAAGTTTAATAAAGATAGAACTGTGTATGCATTCTCTACATACATTGTGCAACAACAATAAATGATCACTAAATTAAATTCATGTTAAATATAGCCTGAATTCATAAAAATACTGCAAACTGAAAATCGCCAATACCTGAATTGCACTACTTGAAGTATTTTTATTTAATTTGCATTAAAAAAAAAAAAAAAATGGACATGTTTCACATGAAATTCGAAGTCCTCCATGATCATTCATTTAGACAATTTATTCCTGAAACTGACATGGTAACACTCTAAGGTGTAGTTACATGTACTTAGTATAGAAATGACAGTTAATTATGCATAATTACATATAACCTAACCCTAAACCAAACCCTAACCCAAACGGCACCGTAATAGGAAGTACATGTAGTTTAATTAATCTTACTCAGTACAGCTGTCAATCACCTTAAATAAAGTGAAACAGTGACATTACAAACGTCAGTACATCGATATTTATTTATATACATTCAGAATTAAAACGTATTACATTCAAATGTCTAATTATTATTTTAAAAATTGTACACCTTAGTGTTATACTTATACACCAGAGGCTTAATTATATATATCATTTACATTTTAAAACTATAATGATCTGAACATAAAGTCAAAAATGTCAAATTTCAATATTTTAGTGTGAATATTTTTCTGCACATTATAACTGTGCCACCTAGTATCATCTAAAATTGCCAAGACAAAAGAGTGTCAGTTGTGTGTTTTTAAACTAAGTTTTAGCAAGACAAAGGATTCAGCCATTTTAATCCAAAACTATTTCAAATGAAATTTCCAGTGATTTGAGATGTGCTTGGAAGGGTTAAATCGCAAGGGTCTACAAACATCATTGTACCTCTCCACAGGTGGGGCTGCTCTCTTTAACTGCTGCTCTGATTCCATCAGGAGCTGTGATTCACTTCCTCCGACTATCTCATCTCAACAGTCCAGGGGTCCTCTTCACAGGACCCAAGAACAGAACAACTCACTGAGGATTGATGAGACCAAGATTGCAGAGGAAATATGAGAATATGCCAGTAAGGGTTTTGAAACCAAAAACTGGCCGCACATTCCACGAAGACTTTCTCTACAAACTAAAAAGACGATGATAGCAGCTGAGACGGTCAGCAAACATTTTCTCACCGACTCTTACGGAGAGACAGATGTGACTGAGGAACAGCAGCCTAGAAAGTGAGCAAAGGTGTGCTCCTCTCTGTGAAAGGTTGCCACAGATTGTTTTGATACTGAGGGATAAGAGAGAGAAAGAGAGGGAGCGAGAGAGAGGTCGGGCTGCTTTCCCAGTGAGCCTGCTCCTCTTTTTGATCATAATATCTTTTGAAGCATAGAATGTGGCATACTATACGTGCAAGATAATAAGATGCCTCAGAGCAGAGAAGGACAAAGAAAGCAAACCTCCAGAGAAGAGGAGGACTATATCTGGCCAATACGTCTGCTGTGTTCTCCACCTGCTTTCATAGGCTAGAATATTCTATAATTTAATGTGTCAGCCTTAGGGCAGTATGTTCAGCACGGGGAACGCTTGGCTTCCAGATGGTGGCCACCTAAAATGGTCATAATCTTCAGCTACTATGATATTGAAGCAGATCACAGAATATTTCATGGCTGAAATCTTGATTTTGTTAAAGCTAAGAGTGTTATTTTCATGCAGAACGTTTTATGGCAGGTCTTTTTGATAGAGAGAAAGCTGTATATTTAGGATGTTTGTTTTTTTGTTTGTTGTTGTTTGTTTGTTTTTTTTTTTGCTTTTTGGAACAATAATACCATATTATTTCAAATGTCTGGCTTTACAGGGTTAACAAATACAAGTTTAGATTTTAGTATTGTATTAATAAATGCTGATATTAACATTAACTAAGATAAAAAAACTTGTACTGTATGTGAGTTTTTTGTTGAGTATCATATCTGACACCTCTGGCTCATATATCATGATATAGGAGAATATGAAGCTCAATTTTATTCAAAGGGCCAAACGAAGAAAAAAAATATGAAATTTGGGGACCAAAATATATGCTTATAATGTATTGCAAAACAATGATGATTGAGAGATGAACTAATAAACATTCCTCAAAAGCATAATGTATCATATCTGAAACTCGTATTTTAACAAGATAAGTTGCTTCAGTTCAGTAAGTGTTCATCTCAAAATATTACTAACAATATCAAAATATTTTCTTAATCTATAAATTATACATTACTTTATTCAGACTCCACACCAAGACATTTACACTCACACTTTTGAATTATACTAAAAGGCAGTTTACTTGCTATTTTTTACAACAGATTTTCAGCAAAGTTTTGATCATACTCATAATTTAGAGATTAGAAATTGCGTATCAAATATTATTAAGAACTTAACTGTCACTGTCCCACCTGTGGGACGCTTGGTGCTCTTTTTTTTGTTGATTTCTTTTTTCTCTATCAAATCTTTTAGTAATCATCATAAAGCATATATCATTTGAAAGCTTAGAAGCACAACCATTTTGAAATCGGACATTGCGTTACCATGGAAATGGTACTTTAAAATCTTTTGGCAAAATGTGTCATATTACAAAATGAATTACGGCCTTTTAGAATCAAAACTTTTTATAATCTTGACCAAAACAATCATTGAAGGTCCTGAGTCTCAGGATTCGGTGAGTTATTGAGAGTAATTTTGACAGAGAAATCTAGACATTTGTGACATATAAAATGCATTAAAAAAAATGCAATGGAGTTTGGATGGCACCCGGTGGCTTTTTGTGGTATAAAGCCCTAAATAAAATCTCACAGGAACCTCAATTTTTTTCATATTAATTTTAAATTTGGAACATAACTTATTTAGACATAAGGCTTTAATTTTATACCAATTTTAGAGTAAAACCTGTTATGTAAAATATTTATTATGTATAAAATGAAATAGAATGAATATAGTGCATTTTCTTTACAGTAAATGTAAACTACTATAATTTTTTGATACTTACTTTTTTTTTAATTCCACTTTTGCTATAATTTGCTGATTTTCTTCTTTAAACGAGACCGACCTGTATTCCCAAGTGGTCATAATACAACACTGTAAGTGTTGGATAGGCACCCTGCATGCCTATGTTAAAAACATGGGGTGCACCGTTAAGGGAGTAGGCTTTATATGTTAATATGATTTAATGTGGATCTGAGCTAACATGAACTAAAAGTTGTTTTTTATTAACTAATGTTAACAAAGATTAATGAATACTGTAACAAATGTATTGCCCATTGTTATTTAATGTTAGTTAACACATTAAACAACAACATTAACTAATTGAACCTTACTGTTAAGTGTTGAAAAAAACATTTTCTCTGCAAAGAAGCGTACGAACTCAAGCTTGATTTCACTGGCATTGCGTGCAACATTTTCAGTATTGTCGCAATGGGCAAACTCTTTTTTAATGGACAGTTTTCTCTTTCAGGCTGGAGGAGACTTTTGCTATATATAAATTAGTTAAAGTTAGCTAACTGGTTGACATGTTTATAGCTAACCTCCTGTATAATCTGGTTTGATGACAGACATTTAGAGCAAACTCTATCGCCCCCTCAGGTTTGTCACTGCCAGATAAAAGAACACACATTAAGCCTGCCTGTATTTTGGCATCATTCCTGTTTAACGCAAGACACTACCGTTGTTGTTTTTTTCATGCACTGGTCAATTTTGCTTCCATATCATGTCTCTTTTTTCAGACTAGTGGATAGAAAACATCCAAAACACACATTGAAGTGTTTATTTTATTGCCCTTTATTTATTTGCATCTGTAGATTTCAATTACAGTACATATC
>JADLZN010001804.1:0-61941 GCA_018155175.1 Sinocyclocheilus anophthalmus | reverse complement strand
GGGGTGATTCAGAGAATGAGAGAGAAAGAGTGAGAAAGGAGGGGTATGGCATTCTCAAAACAGAGAGTGTTTTCTAACACAAACTCAGGCTGCGAAACCAGTCCAGCTACATCGAGAGCTAAAGAATCTGTAAACAATATAAATAAAAGATTTGTTTTAAAAGTTTAACTACATATAGCAATAGATATTTCAGAGGTATAAGAATGTATATCGTAATATAATACAACATACCTTGCAAGGAACTACTGCTATTGTTAGCAGACCGCTGATTTAAGTTGTTAATCACTGGAGCTCTAACTGACAACAAATAAGTATAATTAACATAAAATAACTGGATAAAAACGTATCAATGTATTCACTATAACAAATATAAAACAATATATAAATCAATACTTACATAGCTGGTCTAGATGATCAAATGCAGTCTGGGCCTTAAAGTATTCTGAATTGTACACACATACGATTTAAAATCCTGTTAAACATTAAAGTTAAACAGCATAAGAAACCCCATTTACAAAGATACCAACATACAGTGGGGCAAAAAAGTATTTAGTCAGCCACCAATTGTGCAAGTTCTCCCCCCCCAAACCCTTTTGGTTTAAAGATGAAGAGCCTGTATTTTCATTGTAGGATTTTTAAAGAATTAATTGGTAAATTCCTCGGTAAAATAAGTATTTGGTCACCTACAAACAAGCAAGATTTCTGGCTCTCACAGACCTGTAACTTCTTCTTTAAGAGGCTCCTCTGTCCTCTACTGGTTACCTGTATTAATGGCATCTTTTTGAACTTGTTATCAGTATAAAAGACATTTGTCCACAACCTCAAACAGTCACACTTCAAACTCCACTATGGCCAAGACCAAAGAGATGTCAAAGGACATCAGAAACAAAATTGTAGACCTGCAGCAGGCTGTGAAGACTGAATCTGCAATAGGTTAGCAGTTTGGTGTGAAGAAATCAACTGTGGGAGGAATTATTAGAAATGGAAGACATACAAGACCACTGATAATCTCCCTCGTTCTGGGGCTCCATGCAAGATCTCACCCCGTGGGGTTAAAATGATCACAAGAAATGTGAGCAAAAATCCCAGTACCACACGGGGGGACCTAGTGAATGATTTGCAGAGAGCTGGGACCAAAGTAACAAAGGCTACCATCAGTAACACACTGCGCCGCCAGGGACTCAAATCCTGCAGTGCCAGACGTGTCCCCCTGCTTAAGCCAGTACATGTCCAGGCCCGTCTGAAGTTTGCTAGAGAGCATTTGGATGATCCAGAAGAGGTTTGGGAGAATGTCATATGGTCAGATGTAACCAAAATAGAACTTTTTGGTAAAAGCTCAGCTTGTCGTGTTTGGAGGAGAAAGAATGCTGAGTTGCATCCAAGAACACCATACCTACTGTGAAGCATGGGGGTGGACACATCAGGATGCTTTGGGGCAGTTTTTCTGCAAAGGACCAGGACGACTGATCCGTGTAAACGAAAGAATGAATGGGGCCCATGTATCGTGAGATTTTGAGTGAAAACCTCCTTCCATCAGCAAGGGCATTGAAGATGAAACGTGGCTGGGTCTTTCAGCATGACAATGATCCCAAACACACCGCCCGGGCAACGAAGGAGTGGCTTCGTAAGAAGCATTTCAAGGTCCTGGAGTGGCCTAGCCAGTCTCCAGATCTCAACCCCATAGAAAATCTTTGGAGGGAGTTGAAAATCCGTGTTGCCCAGCGACAGCGCCAAAACATTACTGCTCTAGAGGAGATCTGCATGGAGGACTGGGCCAAAATACCAGCAACAGTGTGTGAAAACCTTGTGAAGACTTACAGAAAACGTTTGACCTCTGTCATTGCCAACAAAGGGTATATAACAAAGTCTTGAGATGAAATTTTGTTATTGACCAAATACTTATTTTCCACCATAATTTGCAAATAAATTCTTTAAAAATCCTACAATGTGATTTTCTGGATTTTTTTTCTCATTTTGTCTCTCATAGTTGAGGTATACCTATGATGAAAATTACAGGCCTCTCTCATCTTTTTAAGTGGGAGAACTTGCACAATTGGTGGCTGACTAAATACTTTTTTTCCCCACTGTATATATAAATTAAAATGTACTCACCATTATTGTAAGCCATTGTAAAACACACAGTCTTTCTCAGAGATTCCACAGCAACGAAATCTTGGCTAGCAGACTCACAATCAGTGTCTTTTCATGAAACTGATCGAGGTAGAGCGGAGGTATGAGGTCATTTGAATGTGTGGTTGTGTGATGTCTGCCGTAGGCGTAACATGAAAATTTACATAAAATAAATTTAAAAAAATCACACCTCCCCAATGTTCTGACCAATGGGAATGGATGTTTTAATTCCCAGATAGCCTATGGAAAATGCACTCCCAAGATCTACAACTTTATCAAATAACTTACTAGATCTACTAGTAAATAAACTGAAATGTTTTAACCAGATAAATAATATAAATTCAAGATTACAACTTGGTCAAAAACCCCTAGTATTGGTTTGGGTAAACATGCATTTGCTGCTACGGTCAACATCTTTGTTAAAATGGTGTTGATCCCTATTCTTATGTTTTAGATTTAATTCCCAGCTAGCCTATGGAAAATCCACTCCCAAAATCTACAACTTTATCATATATAACTTACTAGATCTACTAGTAAATAAACTGAAATCTTTTAAACAGATACATAATATAAAGTCATCATCCATTGTCTGAAGTATAATCCAACGAAGCATTTAGACATACATTTTTTAAGTCACGCCTTAACATGACAGTTTTTTCTTCTACCACTGAAAGGTACTGGGCCCCTTCCTGCTCAGAAGGAAAGAGACATTAACATATAGCCTATAGATCAAACCATAGTAATGTGTCGATATAAACACTGTTGTACAGACCCAAAAGTCAGGAAGGAGACATTTGAAGAAAGGATGACTTTAGACTATTTAGGACATTCATGTGAAAAGTTACATCCTAATTAACTTTTCAATACATGTTTGATACTACCAGTCAGGGTAACACATTACAATCCAAATACACACAGCAACACAGTCCACAGACAGGAGGGCTAAGCATGTCTGGGAACAACTTAATTCACAGATAGACAACTGGACTGCATGGATCTCACTTTATATCATGTAAGTTATCTTAGAACTTTCTTGTTTTATTTCTTAAACTATTTTATTGTTTCTTCATTTGCATTCATGAGTGGAAAATGTACTGCAGCTCTTAGGGTCTAAAAGAACATGTCCAGGCATAACACTTTTTCAGTAGCATGGATGGATAGATAGTTGCTGACTTGGATAATTGTTTGCCATTTTGATCTGATGAGCCACCTGAGCAACCATTGATGACAATAACGACAAATGTTTGGAAGAGTCTTTCATCCCAAAACATAAGAGTGTGATTACTCTCATCTCATTCATTCTTGTTCTTATTCAAAGGTGTGAAACAACTAGACCGCTTGAAGGACCAACCCCAATCTGAGATCGCTGTAACACTTCATAACACATGGTAAAACAAAATGCTTGAATCACATCAAGAAACAGGAACGGGAGGTCAGAGGTGTCAGATCGACACAGGTGGTCAGAGGTTTCAATTTGATATCTGTGGGTCATAAACAGCAGGAAACAGGAACAGGAACATGACATCAAAGGATCAATTTGACACCTGGGGTCATAAATCAATCACTTTTGACAGGTAGTCCCCCATATTTTCTTCTGTCGGTGCAATAGATGGCTGTCATATCCGAATTAAACCTCCAGCAAATAACTCCCAATGCTACTACAACAGAAAACTGTTTCATTCCATCCAACTCCAGGCCATCACTGATCACCGGGGGAAATTCCTTGATGTCTTTGTGGGATATCTGGGGTCTGTGCACGATTCTAGGGTGCTGAGGAACACCCCTGTATATGCCGGCAGCCTATATCCACCTGCAGGAAAGTGCATCCTCGGGGACGGTGGCTACCCTTACCTGAGAGCACCCATCTGCCTCATCACCCCATTCAGAGAGCCTGTGCAGAACCCTGTGCAGGCTCGTTTCAACAGCAAGCACTCCCGCGCACGAAGCATAGTAGAGCGAGCCTTTGGCATGATGAAAACACGCTGGCGCTCCCTTTTCTTCAAGCCCTTGGAGGTGAGCCCTGTCTTCGTGCCTGAGGTTGTTGCATGCTGTGCTGTGCTTCACAATCTCGCTCTTCTCAATGGGGACATCGTTGAGTCAGTGGAGGAAGACCATGACGACGGCCCCCCTGAACCCCACAACCTTGAACCAAGAGGGGGAGAGCATGTGCGGGACAATCTGGCTGCTGCTGTGTCTGCTCCAAACATTCGTGTGCCTGCTCTCCATGAGCATGACTACCTGTGAAAGATTAAAACAGGTTCAGTCACTTTGGATAAAAATGTCTAGTAAATACATACATAAAAATAAATGTGATTTGTATTCCTAAGTAAATCCTTTTTTGAAAGTGTCTGTCATCTTAGTTTATTTCTTTAGGGTACTACTACAAGCTTATATACATTTATATACAGTTCATACCATTTTTATTTGAGAGATTAGTTCACTCAAACATATAAATTCAGTCATTATTTACTCACTTTCATGTCGTTTGATCCCTCTGTTTTTGTTCATTACACTATTTGTTGATGCTTCTAAATGTCAGGCTTTATTGGCCAATATTGTATGACCAGAAACCAACAGAACATACTTGACCAAAATCACATTTAATGTTCAGAAATAAAACTAGAGGGATGGAACACCATGAAGTGAAGTAAATAATGAGTTTATAGCGTATGTTTGGGTGAACTTTAAGCACTGTTACTATGTGTAGTTAATGCAAGTGAAGGTGGTTTGTGCAAACAGTCTCTACATAGGTTATGAAGGGCCATTGTCCAGAAGAGTTAATTTCATTCCCTTATGTGTGTGTGAAATTAAATTCTCATTTCAAACATGTTTGTTCTAAACAAAAATCCATGTTTAAATATACATATTTATTTGTAATAGATTCAAGGAGGCGAAGTAATCTTTCCTCCCTTTGACTTGCTTCCTGGTGCCACCTTTCTTCTCTTTCTCTGTCCTCAGCATGTCGTCTCTCCTCCCACTCTTGTCTGTCTCGTTCTCATCTATCCTCCTTCTCCATTTCTCTCCATCTTTTCTCCTCCCTTTCAACTGCTTCCTGCTCTCTTGTCATTTCCCTCTCCTCCATCTCCTTGATCAGATTCTCATTAGATTTCTGGGTTCTTTTCCTTGATGCCCTTGGTGTGTCTGGGGCTGGGTTCACTGAGGATGTAGAGGCCAGATCAACATCCGGGCCAGATGAGGCAGTAAGGGCAGGTGGAGTGATGGAGGGTCTGCACCCAATTGCCTCATCCATTGCCCTGTACCATTTCCAGGATGCTGCTGTGGGCTCTCCATCCTCAGTGCTAACACCGGTCTGTGGACATTTCAGATCCTACATAAATGCACAAACAATACAAAAGCAGTCATTTTAACAGCACAATGTCAACTGATTTCTGTATTAGAAATAACAACATGATCTTACTTTATATTTTTGTTTGAGGTTTTCCCAATTTATTTATTTTTTTTATACAAAGGCCGCCATCACCCTGTCTTGCAGGCCCTGCTCCATCACAAAAGCTCTGCACACAAATCAAGATTCAGAAAAGTGCTGTAATATCTGTTTGAAATAACATTGATTAACAGCATATGACATCAGTTTCATTGGTTTCTGCAGTGTACTCACTCAAAGCCTTTGATGGCTGCATTTCGTTTTCCGGTGAAGAGGGCCTCATTAGCCACTCTCCACCGGATACGCACATGTGTGCTCATCTGTCCCTGTAACATTCAAACAAGATTGTTACAAGTTACTTCTGTGCTTTATGTTTTCAGCACTACACACAGGAAGACAGTTCTTCAGTTGGGTTCTTCTTTGGGTTGGTTCAGGTGCTATATAGCACTAAAATGGTTCCCCTATGATTACGAGCCAGCGAACCACTTTTAGTGCTCTTTAGGACCATTTATTTTAGAGTGTATATAAATGTTGAGGCAGTTGCTGATGCGTTTTATCCAATAACATTTGCTACTTAATTTATCAACAGTACTAATAGACAAATACATTTGATAGCTTATTGATAACTTTAATTTCTTGAAACCTTTAAAATAGTATGGTTTTATTTACATGACATGATTATTTACATTAGCAGTGTCGACGACGTGTTGAATTCTACTGCATAGCTAATAGCACACACACATCACTGATGTCTATTTCATGTTGTGATGTTCTCTTCTGCAATACTTGTCGAAGATGTTTCTGTCAAATATTACATAAACATTTATTAAGCGTCTTTAACGATGTATATAATTAAGAACATATAAAATGCTAAAGTCACAAGCCATCTGAATTAACGTACGTAAGTTTCCTAGTTAAAAACGGCACATTAACGTGCTTGCAATCACGACTTTAGAAGTGGGAATAATGACATTTACGATAGCGTGTGAATGCAGCAATCCACTTTGTAGATGCATGTGTGCTTACTGGAGCTCAGAAGTGGCTATAAATAAACACGTTTTTACAACAAAATCACAAATACACTATAATATCTGTGCCAACACCTTCAAGAATTCAACAGTTTACTTTACTTTACAGTAGTTCAAAAAATGCAATTTTAACACAAGAAACCATGTTTTTGGTTTTTAATACATTTGAAAACATCCCCGTTCTTCTCCATGTTCGATTATGACGTATCCTCCTCCTCTTCTTCTTCTTAAGGATTTGCGGCAGATTAGACGCATCCTCTCTTCTTCTTGGTTAACGTATCGTTTCCCATGGCATTGTGGGATAGAAAAGCATCCCGCGATCAGCACTTCGGAGTCTGGACGGGACGCAGTAGGCCATCCGGGGATCTCTCGGCTACTCTTCTATGAATACTGTGGTTTCGGACATACTACTCTTCTCACGTACCCATTTTACCTACTATATAGTAGGTAAGTAGGCATATTTGAACGATACTTAAGTATACGTACGCCCGAATCTCGTGAGAAATAGTGCTCCATCCAGGTAAATCTCGCCTACTCTTTTGTGGATATTGAGATTTCATGCATACTTTTCCTTCGCCTACTGCTTTTTGCCTACTAAATAGTATGGAAGTACGCGGTTTCGAATGCAGCCTCTGTCTCTGATTCAGTCTCTTTGTGATGAATTCACTAATTGCATAGACTTTTACTGATGAGGTCAATTTCTACTTTCCTGCTATACCTCATATAACCACAAGAGTTCACTTGGCTACATTCCAGGACACAGCACATAAAAATGAACTGTTTGGCGGTCCAAGTCACGAGCAGAGAAGCACCATTAGAAGTTGTGGTAATAAAGTGCTCTCCAAGTCACTTTCTTTTAAAATAAAATAAAAAGTTTCCAGTTCTTGTCTGCCTCACTGATGAGTGGTTTGCAATAGTTGCTCTGCGCAGCTTTGTTTTTAATCTCTATCTTACTATCATTCTTTGTTGTTTAAACTGCTAAACATCACTTAATCATCACCATATATCTGATATTAACCTACCATGCTAATCTGACATGGCTAGCTTTTAATGTAAATCATTAGCACAATGCATCAGCATTTCACTGGCCTGTTAACTTTCTTTTTTCTAAAAATGTTTTTCTAGTCCTATGCACACAAATGCTCTGGCTAAGGCAGGGATTGAATTTAAAGAGGTAAGTCTGTGCAAAGTCTTCTTCTCATTTTCTTTGTCCTCCACTCCAGAGATTTCTTTTATAGACACAACAAAGTAGCGGTACTCAACTCTAGTCCTGGGAACCCACTGCTCTGCACATTTTGTATGTCTTCCTTATTTAACACACCTGATTCAGATCATCGGCTCGTTAAAAGAGAGCGCCATGAACTGGACTGAGTGGCTGCATTCGAAATGGCATAGTAATGGCATAATAATGAGTAGTTACTTAACGAGCGCTAAGAGCCAAATCTTTTTTCAGCAAGCTTTTTTGCAAGATATTTATAATAGTGATGTATACAGTGTCTCACAGATACCTGATGTTGATTTAGCCTGGGAGTATTTTAAAATAACTTTTTTGACTACATGCACCTTTTAAAAGATTTAGAGTGAGAAATAGAGATAATCCCTGATTTAATGACTCCATCTCTTCACTATAAAAAAAAAAAAAAAAAGAGATATCGCATGGGCTAAAGCAAAGAAAACTAATAATCACATGGACTGGATTAATTACAGAACAATAAGAAATAATTGTACAAAATTAGAAAAAAAAACTCTAAATGTGATTATTATTTAAATATGATAAATGAGATTATTAATGATCCGTCTAATTTTTGGAAACTGACCAAATCAGTTTCTGGTCAAAAAACCTCTACCAATCTACCTGATTATTTGAAATTAAATGAGAGTATAATTAAAGATAGAGAGAATATAGTAAATGCTTTTAATATCCACTTTATTTATGTGGGAGTAACCCATGACTATAGTAATTTAAGGGAACAAGAAAACGTGGAAGTTACTTCATGTTGTACTACTCAGCTGTTTAGTTTTACTCCCATTTTAGCTACACAAGTTCATAAAGTTCTATCAAATTTGGATATTAAAAAATCAACAGGGTCTGATAAAATAGAACCTTACTTTTTTTTTTCTGCAGATCTTATAACAGAGCCCATCACTTCTATTTTTAACTTGAGTTTAATTTTTATTCCTCGTGCATGGAAATCAGCACAAGTTCTCCCTTTGTTAAAAGGTGGTGACCCATCAGTTTTGGATAACTATCGGCCAATTAGTAGGTTGTCTGTGTTGGCAAAAGTATTTGAATCTTTTGTTAATGATCAAGTGAAACCGTTCTTAACTGAAAATAAAGTTTTAAATGAATTTCAATCAGGTTTTAGATCGGGTCATAGTACTATTACAGCAGCTATGCTGGTTACAAATGATACTGGTAAATGTTAGGATAGGAAACAACATTGTGCAGCATTATTTGTAGATCTCTCTAAAGCATTTGACTCTTTAGATCATAAACTTTTATTACAGAGGCTAAGTTGTATAGGTTTTAGTGAAATGGCTCTAAATTGGTTCAATAATTATTTATCAGAAAGAACTCGGTGTGCTCAGTTGAAAATGTAATTTCAAATGAACAAAAAATGTCTCAGGTTACTTATGTAACAATGGTTCCCTGAGTAGGGAACGAGACACAGCGTCTTAGGGGTCGCTATGGGGAACGCCTCGTCGTGACCTGTGTCTGAAGCATACATTGAAAAAAAAACACCAACTCGTTGGCCGGCGACAGCCATGACATCACTACCGGTGCGACTATAGTATAAATAGGCGCCGGGAGCACACATCATTCACTTCTTCGTCTGAAGCTTGCATCCGCAGCATGGCAAGAAACCTAGAGGACGCAGTGTCTCGTTCCCTACTCAGGGAACCATGGTTACATAAGTAACCTGAGATGTTTCCTTTCAAGGGAACTTCGAACTGTGTTCTCTAGCGGTCGCTATGGGGAACGGTATACCACGCCACCATGCTGAGGGGAGTGCAAACCAGAACCATGGCGCATCTCCCACTAAGTACCAACTCTACCATATTGCTTTGGGAGTTGCCCCTGGGACGTTAGACGCTGTCAGTGACGTTATTCCCTACGGCCAAAGGCCTAGGCTACATACCCAAAAATACTTACCTGTTAGGGCCAGACTCCTGGGCCCGGGGTAGAGCTCAAGGCTTGGAATCAGAAATAGATTCCTTTAAGGGAATACGACCAAGAGCCTAGAATCATACTAGTTTTGGCCTGTCACACAGGGGCTACCGCACATTTATCTGTATATGCTGAAGGAACTGTCTCCACAGTCCCCTAGTAGCAACACCTGTTAAGTAGGTATCCAGAGGATAAATAGGAGGAGTGGTGCCCAAGGCAGAAACGGGGTTTTAAACCACTCAGAAAGAGAACGAAGCTGTTGCACGTAGCTCTTACCATACAGGATTCTAGAAAAGTGGGCAAAGCATAACGTGCACACTTACCACTTATGTGGATTTTAGAAAAGTGGGCAAAGCATAACGTGCACACACTTGAATACCGTTCTAGGGGTTCTCGTGGCACCCTGAAAGAGCAGCCCGTACACTGCAAAAACAGATGTGTCAAAAACAACACACATGGTTGTGTTGACAGCATTCTGACACATGTTGTGTAGGATGTAAACACACCATGAGTAATAAATAAATAAAAAACCTTCGGACAGTTAACAACAATAAATGGGTTATCCCTGGGACGAGTTTGTGTTATGAAATAAATACACTACATATATTCTATGGTGCACATAAAAAACGTTCTAAAATGACTCTAAAACCCATTAATAAAATAAATATACAATATATACATCTCAATTTATTAAACTTAAAATATTAACGGCTATTTTTTTTGTCGGCCAATCACGTCGTGCCTCTCACCTTTTTAAACTGCGGCGGATCCCGCTCTTTTCACTCTGGCTGGTCTGGTTTGAGGGGGATCACTATGCTGTCGGACTCACATCTATCCGTAAGTTACAGCAGATACTCTTTCAAATGCATAGTGCTGCAAAAAATCGACCATGGAAATAGTTAGCTACCAAACATTGTTAATTAGTTGGAAAGTGGCGACGTGCACTCGTGAAAAGTGTTAGCGAGGCAGAGCGCATAACTGGAAAAAAGAAGAAGAGACGCTGAAACAGGAAACCATGGCCAAACAAGTTGTCTAGCACACCAGATAATTTTATAAACGCCTAAAAGAGAATTATAAGTGAACAATTTAACGTGGAGCGNGTGCTGAAGGAACTGTCTCAACAGACCTCTAGCAGCAACACCCTGTTAAAGTAGGTATCCAGAGGATAAATAGGAGGAGTGGTGCCCAAGGCGGAACCGGGTTTTTAAACCACTCAAAAAGAGCACGAAATCTTTGCGCGTAGCTCTTACAATACAGGATTTTAGAAAAGTGGGCAAAAAGCATAACGTGCACACTTAACACTTATGTGGATTTTAGAAAGTGTGCAAAGCATAACGTGCACACACTTGATTACCGTTCTAGGGGTTCTCGTGGCACCATGAAAGAGCAGCCTTTACACTGCAAAAAACAGATGTGTCAAAAACAACACCCATGGTTGTGTTGACAGCATTCTGACACATGTTGTGTAGGATTTTAACACACAATGTGTAATAAAAAAATAAAAAAGCCTTTGGACAGATTAACACAATAAATGTGTTATCTCCTGGGCCGGCAGTTTGTGTTATGGAAATAAATACAATACATATATTTCATATGTTAGCACATAAAAAGCTCTAAAATGACTAAAACCCATTAATAAAATAAATATACAATATATACATCTCAATTTATTAAACTTAAAATATTAACGGCTATTTTTTTGTCGGCCAATCACGTCGTGCCTCTCACCTTTTTAAACTGCGGCGGATCCCGCTCTTTTCACTCTGGCTGGTCTGGTTTGAGGGGGATCACTATGCTGTCGGACTCACATCTATCCGTAAGTTACAGCAGATACTCTTTAAAATGCGTAGTGCTGCAAAAATCGACCATGAAAATAGTTAGCTACCAAACATAGCTAATTAGTTAGAAAGTGGCGACGTGCACTCGTGAAAAGTGTTAGCGAGGCAGAGCGCATAACTGGAAAAAAAGAAGAGACGCTGCAATAGGAAAACATGACCAAACAAGTTGTCTAGCACACCAGATCATTTTATAAACGCCTAAAAGAGGATTATAAGTGAACAATTTAAGGTGGAGCGTTTGCTTCGCTGCATCAGGTGCGTTCACAGTGCTTGTGCTGTTTGATGCGGCTGACACGGCGTGAATGTTGTTTCTTCTCTTCGCATTACTCTACGGTATGAGTAACACTGGGCCTTATTTTCAAGAATTTGCGGATGTTGACAGAAGTGAAGAATTCTGACCGATTTCAAGTCTTCACCTCAAGCACAGGAGCCCTACACCAAACGAGGTATTTTGTTTTTGTTCTCATCCCTCTGCTATATGTGATTATTATGTGCATAATAGCGTTTAAAAGGTCAAACTCACGGCCATCATGTCATGTAATGTAGCATGTTCCAGTGCCAAATGAACAGGGAGGCCTGCACTCTCCACTTCAAAGCAAAGCAGCAGTGTTAAGTTACCTGAGGAACACAGGATCATTTCAAGTCCAGGAGACTGCTTGTCAAAGTTTGTGTCAGTCACTTGGAGAAGGGTGAATTGTAAGTATATAAATTCAAAAAAATATTCGACCACACTGAATTTTACTCAGTGGTGTTTGCCCTGTCAGATAAGTGTTTTAATATTGTACATGCTCTGTTTTCAGTTAACTTTACCCATCAAGTGCTTATTTTTGTCACTACTTTCACATCTTTGCCGGGTCGGATTAAAGGAAAAGTAGAAGGACATTTTAAAACTGCCAAATGTGTTTTATTTACTCTAAAAGAGCATTTTGGTTGTTGCATTCCTTGACTGTTGTCAGTTGGCCTTTAAATTTCTCATGATAAACTAACTTACAGTTTACTACATCATCTGACTCTTTGATAGATATTAGAAATTAATTAAAAGGTATATTGTTGAGATCAATTCTTTGTATCTTTTATTAAATCAGCAGTGGAGATGAAGATCAGGCATATGTCGTGGATATCGAAGGGGACTTCTACAATCTGAGGACCCATGCTTCTTGAATATGCCAAGTGTGGTAGGTCTCATTGCAGTTCAGTCTTTACTTATTTTCTTCCGTTACTTAAAAGGGATAGTTCAACCAAAAATGACAATTCTGTCATCATTTACTTCCCTTCATGTTGTTCCAAACCTGTACGAGTTTTTCTTCTGCTGAACACAAAAGAAGATATTCTAAAGAATGCTGCTAATCAGACAGTTGACGGTAGCCACTGACTTCCATAGTATTTTATTCATACTATGGAAGTCAGAGGCTACCGTCAACTGTCTGATTAGCAACATTCTTTAAAAATATATTTTATGTTCAGCAGAAGAAAAAAACTCATACAGGTTTGTAACAACATGAGGGGGAGTAACAACAGTAACAATAACATCATTTTCATTTTTTGGTGAAATATCCCTTTAAGATATTTTAACAGACAATGCAAAAGTTCTGATATTGTTAGTAACACTGTTTTTTTTTTATATAAATATATATAGAAAGATTGAGAAATTGAAAGCTGAAGCTACCATGGAAAGGAATGACTTTGCATCTCTTATAGAGGGGATGGAAGACCAAGCAAATTAACTCTTTACTTACATCTCTTGTGTATAATTTATTATAACAAATATTCATTAATATATGACTTGACCTGAAGAAGGACAGATGCAGGTAATTGCACATGTTGATCTCTGACTGTTTAGGTTTCTTTAGTGCAGATCTATGGAGCCGCTGTAAATAATCACAATGGTACACAAAGTCTTAAAGGAAAAAAACACTCTCTTCATTCTTATTAACTTATTTAACATTAAAAACACATGCATTTAATGTAAAATAAGAAGGGCTTAACCTTAAAATTATTTGCCATCCTGTGCAGCTGGCTTGTCAGTATTGAGGTATTGCAATATTGTGATTTTCACAACAACCCTACTTAGGCTGCTCTTAATCCTGCACTTAAACATTTATTGTATTTCTAATCTGTTTTCATTCATTTTCAGATGAAAAGTGCTACCCAGTGCTGGTTGTTCTGGCATATCGTCTGCCACCGTTGCCTGGAAGTCGCTGCAGTGTTAAATAAGAAATTTCATTCCTTCAATTTCCATTTGTTTTACATGGACAGTTATTCTTTTAATGTTGTCTTGATGCTTTCTAAACTCCTGAAATGTATTTGATTTTTTCCCCCCTTAACTTTAAGCCTGGAGCCATATTGCATCCCTCTGCAGCAGTTTTGAGACCACATCAAAGAACAGACCACAGCCAATCTACATTGAGAGTTTGAAGAGCACAACATGACAATACATTGCGACGATTGACAAAATGACCATTTCTGTGGATGAGGGCCTGACGTGCTGTGGACAAGATATTCTAGGTGTGAAACTTCTGTCCACCACAGATTAGTTCTGTCTTCACTTTCTAAGACTGGGACATCTAATATCGAAACCCCACATTCTCTTCCTTTTAAAACTGACATACTGTGTTTCCTCTTTTGTGGCCCAAATGTATTCTTCATCAAATACAACTAGTGGATGTAACAATATTACTTCACAATTAGCACACACTTACAATTTTACAATATTTACAACATTGATTTTGAGAACAATTTAAAAATATGTGCCTGAATGTTTGTCTGAACTAAAATGTTTATGTTTATATGTATCTTTCTTATGAGATTAAGTTGATCTTATTTTATGAGAAATGTTATCCTCTGGTCTTGTTTCTGTTAACCATAAGTGTAATTGATGTTGGCAACACTTTTTAATGAATACTGTGGTTAATAGCTAGTGCATTACAAATGCTTTTGTATTATGAAGAAAAATGACAAACATACTATAGATTTATAAAATTAACTCTCATTGACCAATTTAAAATGTTTATTTGTCTGATTTGGACATTTTTCTTGTATCTGACATTTTATGTTACAAGTTAATCTTATCTTATGAGAAATGTTATCTGCTAATCTTGACTATGATTTTCAATCATCCAAAGTGTAGTTGATGTTGGTAATACTTTTTAATGTATACTGTATTGTAGCTAATAGTTGTAATGCATTTGTGTCATCTAATCATCTAAATTAAATTGAGATTTAGAACATTTTGTTGTGCCTCTGCATGCATTGTTCTCTACCCTGAACATTTTTGACAAATTAAATTGCAAACATTTTTACATCTGTCTGTTTTATTTCAATATTGTAAAATTACAAATTGATGGCAATGCTTATTATTTTAGTCATATTAACACATTAATTAGCAGTTTCTGATAATTCAGTTACACACAAATGTGTTTAAATGACACGTTGTGTTAAATTACATTACACAGTAGATGTGTGATCCATCTTAACACACAAATTGTGTTAAATTTGACACAACATGTGTTGTCCCTGAGCACACTCACCACATGTGCCATTTTTAACACATCTCTTTTTGCAGTGTAGATAGAAATAGCGTATCCCCAAACACTATGTCTAAGGCTATAATGCTGCAGTGGCTAGCAGTAAATCTGTAGCTGAGGGAGAAAACATCCAGCTCTCAACGAGAGGGGGCTCGACCTAAAGCATGTTTCCCAGTAGAAAACAGCTAGCAAATTATTCAGCTGAGGGAGCAACACAACCAGTTCTCAATCCGAGAAGGGAGCTCTACCTACAGCATGTTCCAATGCTGGAATAGCTAGCAATAATTTACTTAGCTGTGTGAGCAACACACCTAGTTCTCAATCCGAAAAGGGGGCTCAACCTACAGCATGTTCCAATGCTTGAATGCTAGCAGTAGTTTACCTTGGCTGAGGGAGCACAAACCCAGCTCTCCCGAGAGGGGACTCGACCTACAGCATGATTGTAAAATCAGAAGGGTAAACATACTGCAAGCTAGCCAAACACTCAACATGTCAGGGATGTAGAGGAAGGGCCTAAATCGCCTGATACTGCTGGTTCCAGGTGCTCTGGAGAAAACAGAGAACTCAAACTTCTCATGTGAGAGGAGAACTCCGAATTTAGAGGATATTGTTGCTCATTCCAGGTAACCCTTTGAAAAAAGGGGAGCACTACTCAAACTACCACGAGGACAGCCCATAGAGCGAGGAATCCAACTCCTCAGAGAAAATTAAACACTCAAAAGAAAGCACCATGCTCACAATAACCCTAAATGGTGAGGGGAGCGATGCTTCCAGAGTGTGTCAATAGAGACACACTAGTTGAGTGGAGCCCAAGGAACTAAGGTCTAACCAACTCAGAAAAAGGGAACGAGGTCAAAAACGCATAATCCCTACCATACAGGATTTTAGAAAAAGTGGGCAAAGTATAACGTGCACACTAACCAGCTATGTGGATTTTAGAAAAGTGCGCAAAGCATAACGTGCTGCACTTATTTTAGAGTTTTCCAAGCATCTGTTTACAGATACCCGGAAGTACTGGGCCAAAACGGGAGAGGCAAGCTCAAATACAACCCTCAAAGGTGAGGGGAGCACTGCCCGAGACAGCATTTACACAGGAAGGTTCTCGTAATGCCACCTATGCCTCCCGCTCGATGCCTCAGCAAGAGGGGATATCCTGGTGATCGGGAAACCCCTCAGGGCGACCCAGATACGGTAGACCAGTCAGGGTAGCATGAAAACGTAACCCCAGCCCGGACGTCCAGGAAATTTTTGCAGTGACGCGCCGGGGGCCTGATGATCATGAAGGCTCCCGCAGAAGCCTGTGTTATGGCTGCATGATCCAGGAAGTATGAAGCCGAAACCCGGCTTACTTACCTTCTGGACATATATCGACGAGTGAAATAAACACTGCAAGTCGAGCACCCGGTTTCTGAACCCAGCAGAGGGGGTGCCCATCGAGGTAACTACCCTAGAAAGGGACAGAAACACACAGGTTTTTTTTTTTTTCCCGGAAACCCCACGCAAAGAAACTAGCAGAAGGGTTATTCACACAACCACCAGTCTCATTAGATACACATATATATTCATATATACATATATTAGCCATGGATCGTACTCACCCACCATGGCTCCCGCGTCGGAGCTCTGTCAGGAGAAGCCTCTAGACCGGACCATCAGTAAAATGGTCACTATGAAGCCATAGAACCAACCAAACCTAATAGGTCCAGCATAGGAGACTATAATGCAGGAAATTCCCACCTAACCTCGGTCAGGTGGAGAGATGGTGGTTACAGGGGAATTAGGAAGGTGAAGATAAGGGCAGATGTAAGACCCCCGAAGGAAATGAGTAGATACTGAGGTATCACTCTGATCCGGACAAAAGCACAGACGCCCTGTCTGGATCACATCCCTTAGGTCTTATCCTCACCTTCCTTTGACCCACGATTCTTCCTACCCCTACCCGTGGGCGGGGGAGGGGGAGGAGAGTGAGCCGCGACACTAGCCTTCTGAGCCAGTCTCTGATCCTCAAACTGAGACGGGCTAGGACCCCTGGGTTGTTCGGGCTCAGACCTGGACTTCTATCCCGGTCTTTCAGCCGGTCAACCTGATATGCTTGGAGCATCACCATCATTTGCAATGAAGCGACAGCCCGACCTGCTGCTGCTGCGTATGCCCTGGCATCCGAGCGAGATGTCAAGGAGGGGAGTCTTAGAGGACGTCTCACCCATAGAGAGATAGCTGGCCAGCGTCTCTATATAGGGGCATCTTCTCATAACCGCTATCGCGCATCTTTCTCGATGTTGGCATAACTCGTATGCTAGAACCGATAGATGCGTAAGGAAAACGGCCTCTTCCATTCCTTCACAATCTTTATATGAAAAAACAGGAAGAAAGGAAGGCTCACCTGAGCTGGAGGATTTATGGCCAGAAAAATAACATTCATCAAGATACTCGCGACGTCACTTTCTTCACACGCTTCCACGGAATGTAAGCCTCGCAGTGGCAAAATCCAGTAATTTCCCAAAAGCTCATCATACGCAGGCGCAGGAGGATTGGGAAGGCTCAGCCTCAGTTTCTTTGCCCTCCTCAGACATTTCCTGATTTTGTTGGGCTGATCCCAGCAGAGCAATGGCCCCTGAATCAGACAATTTTAATGAAATAACATCATCCTCCAGCTGCTCATTCTCGTCCACAGCCGACGATCGCGAGAGTGAAAACTCTTCAAACTCATTGGCCAGATCCACCTGCTATCCCCACGAGCTCATTCCCTTCCGTTCCTCAGCAGTGGCGGGTCCTGGATCGCGGGAAGCAGATGGCTGCCCCTCTTTACTCAAAAAGAGAGACAAACGAGAACGGAGCTTTTTCATTGAAAAATGCTCGCAGTGCACGCATATTGCCCCCTCGAGGACATCGCGTGCTTGCTCTTTGCCCAAACAAAACAACGCATAGATCGAGTGGGTGTCATCAGATGTAAAACAACGTCAACACGGATGCACACACCCTTAAATGCTTTGCTAGTGCTCGCCAAAATGAGATAAATAGAGATCACTCTTACCACAGAAATGCACACTTCAAACAAAACAGTCAATGAAGACGAAGAAGAGATTGATGTGTGCTCCTGGTGCCTATTTATACTATAGTCACACCGTTAGTGATGTCATGGCTGTCGCTGGCCAAACAAGTTGGTGTTTTTTCAAGGTAGGCTTCAGACACGGGTCACGACGAGGCATTCCCCATAGCGACCCCGAGAGGACGCAGTTCGAAGTTCCACGAAAGGGAACACACAACCTTAGTGAAATCATTTAAACACATAACTGAAAAACACCTTGCACACACCAGTTGTTAGAAAACACTCTCTGTCTTTAGATGCCTCACCCCTCCTTTTCTCCTCTTCTTATCACCCCTCTTTCATTTTTTCTCCTCTCACGCTCCCTCCTCTCAGTATTCTTAGGGACAGGAAAGTCTATTCTTATAGGAATTGTTTTTCTGTATATGTGGCTGATTTTATTACAAAACCCAATGTTTTGTTCCTTGGGAAAAAAAAACATCCTTAGGGTAGGTCCCCCTATATCCTCATTGGTTAAAGGGTTGAAACTCCCCTCGACATATGCATATATAATATCCTTGTATCTATGAATGAAGTTGAAGTATTGAGAATACAATTTTGTGTGTTTTCTTGCTTCCCGGCCGTATTTACACTTTAAGAGAATGAGAAGATTTCACGGTGGCAAAAGAGATATCGAGGGACCAAATAGTTATTTATTAACACCAGTGAAAACACTTATCAACCTTAGTGAAACCCATTCATACGCATTACTGAAAACCTCTTACAAACACCAGTGAAAACATTCATCAACCTTAGTGAAATTCATTCATGCACATAACTGAATTACCTCTTACACACACAAGTGAAAACTTTCATCAACCTTAGTGAAATTCATTCATATGCATTACTGAAAACCTCTTACATACACGAGTGAAAACATTCATCAACCTTAGTGAAATTCATTCATTCACATAACTGAAAACCTCTTACACACACCAGTGAAAACATTCATCAACCTTAGTGAAATTCATTCATACTGAAAAAGCCTCTGACTCAGTTAAGCACAAACCCCGCCCCTCAGCTAATTCTAAAGATTTCATTGGCCAGGAATGTTGTTCTCTGGCTAAATGCTTTCTAGCATTTGGAAATTGAAAAAGGAAAGTCACACAGCTGTCTTTCAATATTTCAAAATGTCCCCACAGAGACTATTTTTGGTTCTGCAAGTTTTTGTTTTGTTTTCCTTCATTAGGAACAATGAGGACGACATTACAGCTTTTTTTAGACGTACACTGCAGTGTTTAGAGGATAGTCAGAGAGCTGTTGATGGCATGAATATAGAAACCCTCCTCAGAGAACTTGAGGATCACACAAGAACCATCCATTCATTGTTGCAAGCTGTAAGGGCCGTGGATGAGTACAATTCCTGTTTACGGGAACTGGAGTCCTTGCACAGATGCTTGTCTTCACTAGAGCAGAGATATGGTTCCATGCAAAGACCAGCTGAAGAGATAGTTACTCCAACAACTCTGACCCACTTGCCAGGAAGGCCTCGTTTTGCCATCTCTCATGAGCAGATCTCATACTGCCTTGCATTAGGTATGAACTGGCAGCGAACTGCAAATTGCTTGGGCATTAGCCGACGTACACTTTATAGACACAGACAACGTCTCGATGTTCAGCCACTGACATACACCAGAATGTCAAATCATGCTCTTAACAGAGCTGTAAGGAATATTTTGGAATGCATGCCTAATGCAGGAGAAAGATATGTTCATGGAAGCCTTAGAGCACGCAATATTCGAGTTCAACGTTGGCGTATCAGACAGAGCCTTCATGAAGTTGATCCTATTGGGCGAGCATTTAGACGACGGCATGCAATTCGGCATAGAGTTTACAATGTTCAAGCTCCAAACCAAATATGGTAGGCTTTTTATATATTAGAAGTAATTTAATGAGTAGCAAATGCTGTTGGCAGGGGGTTATAAGTAAAATAATAATATTACTTTTGTAATAAGTAATAAATTTTTTGGAGTAACAAACCCAACAGAGTGGGGGCAATCTTCAGGGGCTGGTAGGAGCAGTGACAGCTGGCAGTAATGATTCTGGCAGGACACGTGACCTGTCCACTTTGGCAAATGTCAGCAATCGTTGATTTTTGCGTTCCTCCCTCTCTTGCTTTGGCGAATTATATTCTTATATTATTATGCATCTGTTAATATGATTATGCTTTTTTTTTTTTACATGATTTGTCTTTTAGGTAATTTTATCCTAATTAAATACAGCCAGCCGCTGTTGAGCTGCGAGTATAAAGTGTTGCCTATCACTCTCGCTGCAAGGTAATTTGTTTCCATTTTATGAATATACTTTATTGAATCTATTCTTTTGTATGATTGACGTTTCAGGGGGGTTTATCCCAAATAAGGCAGTCGCTGGCAGAGTGGTATAACAGCGGGTGGGTGGCAGTCGGGGGAGCACGGGCATTTGACTGTTTTAATAGGATAAAATTACATAAAACACAAATCATGTAAAATAACAATCATATCAACAGATGCACAATGTAGGGTATCAGACCGAATCAGACAATCGAAGATTTGGTCAAAACATAGTTGAAACATGAGGAGCCCACAGAGGCCCAAGACAACAGGATGCTCATAAATCAGACCCTAGCCAGTCTGAAGCAAGCCTAACCAACTCTTTCACAGAACAGCTTTCAACATTAACACAAAAGGAACACACTGATCATAACAACTCAGGAAGGAGATTGTCAATTTTAGGGCAAGTAATCAAGATTAAATGGTCAAAGAGATGACCGCATGACCATCACGTGATAGTAACTACAATCACGAGCGCTTTAGAATTGACATCCCCCACCTAGGAGACAAAGAACAGACTTTCAGAGATTCCTTAAAGACCTCTTAATCTCTGGTCTTCATAAATTCACAGAATGGCACGGAAACTGCCCTTCCATGCACCTAAATGACACTAAAAAGACTCAAGCAACTAATCATTGCTATAAATGTAACTCCATTTCATGTATGTAACCCACATGTGACTTACCAGGTCTTAATCATTTATCGTGTATGTATTTTTAATAACTATTGAACAGCTAAAAGGGTCGTATTCATGTTTGGTATGTGTGAGTTTGAGAATTCATGCTTGAAACGTTTCTTCCAATCAATTCTTTGTCAAATGTATCATATTCTTGTTATAGAAATCATGTCCAAAACTATACTCTGCAAGAGCGGGAAAACGCGGACCATGTGACTGCTAAGAGAACAGTTGATTTATGAATGAGGAGAAACATTGAAACACCCCGAGCTACAATTGGTCGAGACACAATTTGGGGTGTGTTAAACAGCCCGGTTTAAATACTCGGCACATCTTCTCTCTCTTCTCTTTGCCTTTTTGAGCCTTGTTGTTTTTTTTTAATCATGCTTCTTTAGTTTTTTGAGCGTGCTCTGGCTTACACGCCACCTCCCTCAAAACCATGAGGAGAAACGCCACCTGGTCTCGTCAAACTTTACTTCTATTTCTATATCTTTAGTTTATTTTATTTTCCGTTGAGAATTTCGTGTTCTGAGTTAAGTTTTGCCTAACGCCATGTCTCCGAAAGAGTGCCGTCTAAAACTTCAACTGCAGACCACAGCTCCGCGTCGCCAGCCAACGCCTAATCACTGGCTTCCCAAGACTGAACCTCCAGCCAATCAGAAAAGCGGGAAACCCCTTTCGGCAACCAGACAAGGAAGGGAACCCCGCACACAGGAACGCAAGTACCTCCAGATCCTAGCTGAACTGGTGCATTTAATATAAATTTTAACCTAATTGAGGAACTCAATGCGAGGGTTAATTAAGTGATTGATGGTTGTTCAGATATATGCAATTACACATATTGCTGTAAACTTGGGATTTCACATTTTCATTCTCCTAAACTAATTACTTCCTCACTCTCTCTCTTTCTGAAAACTTGTGTGAATGCGTTTGTTCATGTGTTAGATTAGTTTATATGTCTTAGATTTATCCAATAAAGCCTTATTTATATTGAAAAGAGAAGTATCTTGTGTTTTGTGCTCACAAGTTAATGTCTTAAACTGCCGATCTCGTTACCGTGCTAATTAATAATGTTTTCACTATATTTTGTATATAAATATCCATTGCAGAGTTGATGTCATACGGCTCGTTCAATGAACCGCTGGCCGACTCAGTGATCAGCCGTAAAACAGTGATTCTGTCCAAATTCCCTTACATATTATTGGTTGGAGTTCCCTTTAAAATCTTAAATGATTCCCTTTGAGCTAAATTATCACTGTTTCCCTTACAACAATAATGTATGAATGTAATTCGTCAGAGCTAGAGGAACGCAGAACACAAAATATATAGTTGCTGAAACGTGCCAAAGTCACGTGACCTGCCAGAATCATTACTGCCAGCTGTCACTGCTCCTACCAGCCAGATGAACCCCTACTGATGACCCTGTTGCACCTTCTGCCCAATTAGAGTCGCTATTTCTCTGTTATGTTTCAGGGTGCATTCAAAATTACAATAAGGGCTGATATCAGTGCCCTACATAAACACCATGCAATGTTTGAACAATTTAGTTGCTACAGTTCAAAGTTGTAAGTTAGTCATAACACTGCATTTTTGACCTAGTTTGTTAAATATTTTGAGGGGAAGGATGTCACCAATCCTGAACAATGCCACTACGGATTTTCAGTGAGCACTCTGGCAAAAGCCAGGCCTGCATGGGTTAAGTAGAACACATTCATAAGAGGCCATATCAGTTCACAGAGGGTTATTTCAAACTGTTTACAGTAAGTTGAATTGTTCTTTTTATGCAACTTTTATTCTGGGGGAAAAAAAAGAATAAATATGAAAGCAATATTTATTTTTATATAGATATTTGCAATATATCGGTCTGTTATTTTTTCTGGCCTTGTGAAGTGTATTATATATTATAATCAATAAATATAATTATAACCCACCTTCCATGTCCTGAATATAATCTTGCCAAAAGGGAACAACGACCTCTTCTTGCACCCTCTTATTGCTACCCTTTTGTGACAGGCGAATCTCAAAAAGCCCTTCAAGTACGTCTGCAGTTAGAGGAGCTGGCTCATGACATAAAATGGGGCGAAAGCTAGTCGGATGACGCTGAATTGCATCCAAGACACCCAATGTCTTCATTCCATCTCTGAAACTATATAGGGAAGACAGACACACAGAAAAAATTGTCACTATCATAACAATAGCAATACAATAATATAATATTTTGTCTATTTACCTTATAGTTTTATTTTACAAAAAATAATAATTTTATTCATTGCAAAAAAATCAATACAGACGCTGCGTATCTATAGTGTTTGGCTGCACAATGCATTCATTGCATCCGACACATTTTATCACTGTCACGCCTCCAACTCAGTTCAGTTAAGAAAATGTAGAGTTTCCCAGTCGTAATAACGACTTAGTGGTGGCGTTCATGTGCATTCAACTTATAAACACGATCTATCCGAAATTACTTGAACGCACTATAAAAATAGGATTCTGGTTAGTCTGACTGGTCAGCCTAAACTCATCTTAAGAACGACAGATGCAAGTCCTGCACAGTGGCCAGAGGGATTCTGAGCCATTTCTCTTGCAGAACAGTAGCCAGAACAGTGATCACATGTGCCATCAAAACACTCCAAACACACTACACTGGTTTAACACCGACTTTTGACCAGCTTTGGAGGTTAGCAATGAGTTGGTTAAGACAGTAGTTTCTCCCAACCACTAGATTATGGAAATAATTTCCACTATACCTTCTGATCACACTGCAAGAAAAGTGATGTTCTTTTTCGGTAGTTCTGTCTCTCTTATTTTTTTTTTTCTTTTTGTTTTCCAGTGCAAATATCTAAATGGATCTTAAAGGGTTAGTTCACCCAAAAATGAAAATTCTGTCATTAATTACTCACCCTCATGTCATTCCAAACCCGTAAGACCTTCATTCATCTTCAGAACACAAATTAAGATATTACTCATGAGTGTGAGTAAGTAATGACAGAATTTAAATTTTTGTGTGAACTATCCCTTTAAATCGAGATACATTTACTTAAGAAGCAAAACGACATAAGAACTCTTGTGAAATAAATGATAAACTCTTTGTTCTCAGCTACAGAAAAAACAAGAAAAATATGCTTCAAATTGAACACTAAACAGGTTACCTTTCAAATGCTCTCTGGACCCTGTGGACAGTCTGGAGCATTAAGATGTCATGTACAAGAAGATCACGGTCTTCAACGCTTTTCAGAGGCCTGAGACATCCAGCAGTCAGCAAGTAGTCCAACAATGGCTCTGTTGCCTCTAACAGCTCCTTAAAATTTGTGGCATCTTGAATCTAAAAACAAAATAACAATAATAACAACAACAACAATAAGAAGAAGAACAAAAACTAAAAATATTAATAATAATAACCTTCTGAAATTAAGGCAAAGCTCAAAATACCTTTTTGACCTTCTCATTTAAACAAGAATCTGAAATGTCATCCAGTGTGGGTTTTGCGGACTCCGGGCCATTGACCAAACGGGAGAACAGTACCTGTGATAGAAATCCTGGAGCAGGCCCCCCATGGACTAAACTTACAGCAATTGCTTGTCCCGCAATGTAATAGCGGTTCTCTCTTAATGCTGAAGAAAAAAAAAAATTACATTTAGGACAAGAAAGAAAATTCACAGTTCAACAACAAACCTGTTAAACTGTAAACCTAATAAGTAATCTTAAACACCCTCCTAACAGAAAAGCCTTAAAAACAAACACCTGCTAACTCAATGGCAGTATATCATGTCAAGTAATAGTCAAGTAATGCATTTTTAGTAATTGACATGATTTTTTTTTATCAATAGTAAAAAAGGAAAAAAAAAAACATACCACAACTATCAAGAGCAAGATTTTGTGATTGCTCATTGCCTTCGAACATTGAACTGTCTTTTAAGGCTTGCATGAGGAGCCTTAAAAACTCTCTGCATGGTCCCCCTAAGTCCACTGCTTCCTCATGCCTCCCGGAGTCATCCGAGAATTTAACTGAGATTGAATTGGAGGGGTTATAGTTGATTCGGGTAAAACCTTGAATAGCTCCTTCAAGCACTGCTGAGTGGTTTATGTGAAACCTGCAGTGTGAAATGTAGTTTATGTTGGAGACCAGGTCCAAAAGAATATTCTTAACAGGAACTTCCTCAAAGTTTCTATCAACACAATTTGAAAGAAAAAATAAAGTTAACAATAAATGTTCAACCACAACTCTGAAAAGCACTTGAGCAGTATGGAACTCTGTAATGCTATGATTTGTAGACAGTGCTCAATGCAATTATACCATGGTCTGTCTGAATACTCCATTCTGACTGGCTGGAAGGTGTGCAATAAAACCATTTTTTACACAGGTAGTTTCAAATATCCTTCAGATCTTAAGCATAGATCTGCTGTGTATGAGCCGTCACTGATGAAAATAACCATCATTTTTTACCCTTCCGGTCAAATATTGCACTACAAACATCAATAAGTTTCAACTTGTCATTGTTGGCAAATGACCATGGTATAAGCGCGATAATCCATGACTAGATGTGCATTAACCAATTTTAATACAATTTGCAGAGGCAACCACCATCCGCTTCACATCAGGCAGTTCTTTAATGCACAGCTAGCTGTGGCTTATCCCTGATTAATATAACTCACAACAGCATAGTTAGTTGATACTTATGATGTACTTACCGATGTGTTTCAATGCTGGCAAGAATTGCCTGGTTAAGATCTTCATCATCTGAGGAAAAGTCTGAGAAGGAGGTCATCACTGACAGATAGGCACTGTAATCATCATGGCTTGTTAGCTCATAGTTCACTGTATTTGGAGCTGAAGATGTTGAAGCCTGCTCAAGAGAATGCCCTGGTGAAGTGGATGGTGTAGTTGGCCATGAGCTGCAAGGCACTGTTGAGTATGAGAGTAATGTAGAAGGCTGTGTAGGAACAGGCTCAGCAATAGGTGGGGAACATAATTCAGTGGTCCTGTGGCAATGTTCTAGAGGTGTTATCTCAGTTACTGACTCAGAGTCTGTACTGTCATCTTTCCCGTTGTCACCGCAAAAGGAGTCAAGCTGCCAAACAACACACACACAATAGACTTGCACTAAGACAGCACATTATAATATAAAATAATTGATCAAGTAGTCATTTAAGAGCAAGGCCGTAACCTTGTCTTGAACATGGAGGACCAACTTTCATATAGAAAATGGGAATCTACGTCACGGAGCAATGCATTCCACCATGTTTTGGAACATGCTCAGAAGCACAGTGTAAACAAATGCAAATTACCACAGAAAAAAAGTAGTAAAAAAACACTGTTGTGTGTCTGAGAAGCTGCAAATATTCATTACATAGCATTCAGTCTCCTTCACTAAAGTGGTACTGATATGACTGCTAAAACACTTAAGAAAATTAACCATGGTTTTATAGTAAATGTGTTGCAACCATGTTTTTGGTGTAATTATTATCATTCGTATAACAAGAGTGCTGCATAATGGTGGGCAGCAGATCAGTGCAAATATTGGGGGAGGACAGTTTGGCCATTTGTAATTATTGAGGGGGACTTGTCTATTGTGGTTACGGCCCTGTTTAAAAGTATGCCATACCTATATTTCCTTTGATGGCCTTAGGTACAGGGTCTTTGATTTAAAGACTTTGTGAATCAGTTGTCCACTCAGCTCCTGGCCTTCACACACCTTTGGTGCAACTAAATTGTTTCCACAAGGCATCATGAGCTCTAATCTATGAATAAGCAAAAACAGCAAATGTCAAGCAACGAATTTGTAAAAGAACATTTATCAATTTGATTTCAGTTGATGGAAAAAAATGGGTCCCAAAACCGTCCAAGGATATTGTCCGGTAGCGACTGTGGTTAAATCACAGATGTTTTAGAAATTACAGCTAAACTAAAATAATTATAGCCTAACTAAACTTTCATGGAAGAATCAACACCCATTTCTTAACAATTAGCAGCAGTACAACTTACTGGCATATTCATTCATTTGTAAATCATGGTCATCATTGTTATTTTTTTCCCCCATTTTAGGAAGTAAGTGCATTGTATGCCAAAAGATGTGTGAGAAATGAAATGCGTTCTGAAAACATTACATACCTGACATCTGATGGCAAGCAATCTTTCAATGCTTCTTGTAATTTGGACATAGCAGTGCTGTAATCCCATTCTTTTTGAAACTCAAAAGCACTAAGGATGTGTCCTTTCTGATACAACATTCTCTTCGTGGACTGCTTGCATGTCTTGTCCCATGTTGGTGAAGGCAGCAGAATTACATCCTTGTTAAAAGACTGGTAAAATTGTCTTCTAGGCCTTAAAAAGATGTATTGAATGGCAATGAATTCTTATTCTGTTCTCAAGTCTATGATGAACAGCACTGACGTTTGAAAATGCATACAAGTAAAATCAACTATGCAAAACAGCCAGACTTTGGCAGCACTGTAAAACACACACACACACACACACACACACACACACATATAACCTTTGTAAATAAGCTTAAACTCACAAATGGTTATATCTTAATGTTAATGCCAATGTCCCAATAGGGTGAGGCAATATTGCGTTGATTTGGGACCAGAGTCAGTCTGCTCAGAGAAGCTGTCTATCATGACGTCATACTCCCGTTTTTAAAGCATCACATAACTAACTAAAACCAAACTTATTTAAAAACGAACAACTGTACTTACATCAGCGTGATAAAAAACTATATAAAATGACAAAAGCATCTTTGGAAAAATATTATTTGAAGTGAAATTTAATTATTTAGTTTGTCTGTCTGTATAATCATACATATAATCATATAACGTTAATCAAATGTTTAAGAATACTTTAAAGTACTCACCTCTTTTTATTTCTTTTTGATTCATGCCAGGCTCCGAAGCTTTGGCGAGTCTGAAAGCGGCTGGACGAAATGCATTTCTGATCTCATCTTCCACGCCTTCGTTATTTGCGGAAACATTAACGCTGAGCATTCAATATTGATGTGAGGGAAGGAATCGTGTTTGGTGATTGTAAAATATTGTTTAAAATATTAATAGCCTCAGACAACTCGTTTCGATTATCTGCCATTGCCAAACCATTTTGTGAGACACGCCAAATTAAACGGAAATGTGGACATGGCTTCCGTTTCAAGTGAAATTAGCTCTCATCAACTACTGAAATCTTCTCTCATTTCAGCTGTGTAAGAATGAATTTCACTAAGGTTGATGAATGTTTTCACTCGTGTCTGTAAGAGGTTTTCAGTTATGTGTAAGAATGAATTTCACTAAGGTTGATGAATGTTTTTCGTTTCACTAGTGTTTGTAAGAGGCTTTTAAATAATTATGGCTTATACGGCCCCTCATAAGTTTCTGCATATTTGTTAAGGACCCCCATGAAAACTAGATGGTTCACCTTAAGGGGTTTATCCTTTTAATGAACTAGCAGAAATAGTGAGCAAAATGAATCACCTTTTTGAATTAAAATAAAAGTGCATTACTATAGGCGCGGAGGAAGACCTGAAGTACTTGTGTTGAGGCTGTAAACATAGATCTTGCCATCATGAAAATAATTTTAAAAATTTGGCCATGTCCAATTTTACCTCAAGTTATTTTTGACAAAGGGTTCTGTGAAGGTATGCCTGGGCAAAGTCATGTCCATTAAAACATTGTCGTAGGACTAAACCAAAGACATTGGCTAATATGGGGAATCTTCTAATTATGGGGAATATAACAATGTATTTAAAAACTACAATTCCCAGTAGAGACGCACCCCTGAACTTGTTACTAAGCGTACAAATCAGCGTGCATAGTTGAAGTTCTATCAGTTTCCAGAGTGGGTTAGGGTTATAAAAATGTATCTTTACTATACATGTCGACAATCTCCTACAGCTGAAACATACATTATACTGCATTTAGATGATCAAGATGAAAAAAAAACACAGGATGTCAGTTCATTGGAGATATTTAACCATTATTGTAGAACAACCAAGTCAGGGCCGTCTCCAATATATTTATAAACTACAAGTCCCAGTAGACGCGCAATAAAACCTCTTACGAAGCGTACAAATCAGCCACCATATTTGTAGTTCTTCCAGTTTTCAGTGGGAATGGGGTTATGAAAATGTATCTTTACTAAATATATCAACAGTCTCCTACAGCCGAAACATATTATTAAGATAATCGTCAGGATATTATGAAAAAATCTTCAGGATATCAGTTCATCTGGGGTAGTTACTGCAGAAATTATTTCGAGTTGTGCAATCTGTAATTATGGCCTGAATATGTTTGATTAGCCCCCTCAGGAATGTAATAAACTGCCTCTGTGCTTATACATATGCAAGTATTAGGAGCAATAAGTAGGAACCCCAGTAATGAAAACTTCCAAAATGTGCGTAGCCTACTCCCCAGACCTTCACAATAAATCAATAGTTGTCTTTTAGTGACAAAAACTGTTCAGTCAATTCTAGTATCTAGAACCATGGTGATCCAGATAAGTATCTTTATAATTAATTTATATGCTACCCCAAATTGTCATTTAAAAATAATCCACTTAAAACAACTAGTAAATCAATTTGATGTGAAGTTAAACAAATTCCTCACATAAATATGCTCAGTGTAGGTGGTTTCTTTTGCCTACTTTTTTCTCAACCCTATCACTGTAATTTTTTTTATTAATATGTATGGAAAAATGATAATCTTTTGCAAGTGTTTATACATACAAGTGAAAAAACACCAGATGCTTATTTATTTATTGCTTAATTATTGACTGCAATCTTAAAGAACGATCAAACTAATTTGACAAGGTGCATAAGTTGAAACTCCTTAGTCTTTGGCAATAAGACCACATGGAGATGCCATTATTTGAAAAGTAGAAGGGAAATGCATGATATGAAAAGGAATATCCCCCCATGGAGTCTAGACACTGGTGGTGGTGAAGGAGTGAATAGCAACGCAGAGATCTGGATGAATGTGGAACTCAGCTCCTGATGAGCACAATGGAAGGACTCCTGTGGAAGGACTACACTTTGCATACGGTCTACACTATACATTTCTTTTATGACTGTCTAACCTTTCTCACTCTTTCTCTTACTACACTCCTGATGGGGAAAGCCTCTAGGCGAGTGTGGTAGGAGCAATCTGTGAACATCAAAAACATGTTTCACATATTTCTTAGAGTAGGAACAAAATACACACAACTCTGCAGACTTTCAGTAGTGACCAGACCTGCAAGGATGACAAGTGTTGTTTATCACTAATTACAAATTGAAGCAGGTTTAACTTGTACCATGGAACCGAACTACTCTCAGTTCCCATGTGATATGCTTGCTTGAATAACCATACTACTGCTGAGCCACAGCTCACAACTGAGAATACATGCACTACTTCTCCCAGAAACGTGTTGCTATTACAAATTGTTTGCATTGGAACAACACAAAAAAGCAGAGAAAAAAGCCAAATCTGAGACATTCTGCACAGAAAATGTACTGGACTAAAATATTGGCAAATAATTGTATTCTAAGCATGTGATACTCCTTTAATTTGTAATTAAACTACCTGTAGCAATGCATAGGTACTGGCAATATAGAAATCACACTTGCAACCGGTTAAAATGTGGGAAAATGTGCAACATTTCTGTTGTGTGTCTATGTGTACCACACTGAGTATGGAGAAAAGAAAGAAAAGTGAAATATTGTCTGAGGATTTGAGAACAAAAATGGTGGAAAAGCATGAACAGTTTCAAGGATACAAGTACATCTCCAGACATCTTAATGTTTCTTTTTTTCCTTTTCCTCCCAATTTCACTTCCTTACATTTTTTTTTTTTCTTTTTTTTTCTTTTTTTTTTTTTTTTTTTTCCTAAATTTTTTCTTCATGTTTCCACTGTGCACAACACTGTCAAGAAGTTTACAGCCCATAGCACTGTAGCTAATATCCCTGGATGTGGACGTATGAGAAAAATTGATGAAAGATTGCAATGAAGAATTGATCAAAGAGTGGATAAAGAACCTCAGTCAACTTCCAAACAAATTGAAGCTGACCTGCAGGAACAGGGTACAGCAGTGACAGCTTGCACTATCCATCGCTATCTGAATGAAAAGGGACGCTATGGTAGGAGACCCAGAAGGACCCCGCTGCTGACACAGAAACAAAAATCCAGATTGGAGTTTGCCAAAATGTACCTGAGGAAGCCAAAGCCCGTCTGGGAGAATGTCCTGTGGACAAATAAGACTAAAACAGTACAATAATGTGCTATACCAAAAATAACTGTCTTCAGAAAATGAAATGAGGCCTTCAAAAGAAAAGAACACTGTCCCTCAGTCAAACATGGTGGAGGTTCACTGATAGCCGTGCAGTCGTGGCCTAATGGTTAGAGAGTTGGACTTGTAACCCGAAGGTTGCGGGTTTAAGTCTCAGGTCCGGCAGGGATTTTAGGTGGGGGGAGTGAATAACCAGCACTCTCTTCCACCCTCAATACACCCCGACGGATGCGTGAGACTCCTTTTGAGCAAGGAACCCAATACCCCAAATTCTCCGCAACCTATGGTGCCCCACTGCTCCATGGTTTGTGTGTGTTCACTACTGTGTGTGTGCACTTGGATGGGTTAAATGCAGAGCACAAATTCTGAGTATGGAGCACCATATTTGGCCACATTTCACTCATAGTTCTGGCGGTTGCTTGCTGCCCTCAGACTACTGGATGGTCTTGGACGTGTGCATGGCATGAAATCTAAAAACTACCAAATAAATCTGTGTCGCAATGTAGGGCCCAGTGTCAGAAAGCTGGGTCTCCGTAAGAGGTAATGGGTCAACAATGACTCAAACCATTTTCTGGTGCTTTTTGAAACATACTTTAAGACAAAGCACTGGAAGGTTTAAGTGGCCAGAAATGAGTCCAGATCAAAATCCCATAGAGCACCTGTCTAGAGATCTTGAGAAGAAACCCTTCAAATCTGAAAGACATGGAGCAGTTGGCAAAAGAAGAGTGGTCAAAAATTCCAGTAGAGAGCTGTAAGAAACTCAATAATGGTTACAGGAAGCGATTGATTTCAGTCATTTTTTCCAAAGGGTGTGCTACCAAATATTAAGTTGAGGGTGTCAATTTTGTCCAGTACAGTTTTGGAGATTTGTGTAGAATATCTCAGATTTGTTTTTTTTCTCTGCTTTTTTGTGTTGTTCCAATGCAAACAATTTGTAATTGCAACAAGTTTCTGGGAGAAGTAGTGCATTTATTATCTGACAGAAATGCTGGTGTGCCAATATTTTTGTCCATGACTGTATGTGTCCCAGGTGCATCTAGAGACCCCCAAAATATGAGAAAAGGCACCTACTCTCTCTGATAGTAAGTGGGCAAAATACACGTTATATTTGGGCCCCACATTTACATTCATGCAGGATCACTAGAAATAGTACCGAGGGATGCACCGATACCTCTTTTTCCAGTACTCGCACGATACCGATACTTTTATTTTTGGTTCTTGTCGATACCGAGTAACGATACCGATATTTTTATTGCATTTGTAAATTTTTTAAATATAGGGTACAGAAACCAAAAGAGTATGTAAAATGACGCTGCGATTCAAATATTACTCAACTAGTACAGTCAAACCAACATTTATTCAGTCACCTTCAACATTCACATTATCACAGTTTACTTTCAGCAATATAGCTTCTAGAAACATGGTTATGACCAAAAACCCAGAGTTAACACGGTCAGAACAAATTCAGCTTGATAATTTTCAGATAACTTTGATAGAAAGGTATGTAATGGAATACAGTCAACCAAAAAATTACACAGCTGTTAGTATGACAGTATTTACAAAACTATCAATACTTAGCTGGGCAACCGCGGATGAATAACTTTTTGGGGGACCCAACATTGTATTCAATTTTATGGTAGGCCACTGTATGACAGAATTCGGGGGAGAATTTCTTTGGGTATGGTATGATTTGTCACAGTTACTTTATTTGCGAGCCTCAACCTTCTACATAAAGGCAAAATAGTGTCCTGCACCACTAGGACAAAAAAATATCAAAAGTTATCTTCGGTCTCTGAATCACCCTCGTTTCGGTTTCCACTGTATCCTGCGGTTACTGTTCACACTTACATTATGCACTAAAACTGTATTTTACAAGTTTGTGTTAATTTCCACGCGCTTCTTTGTGCTCTGTGGTACTTGCGCATTTTTATTAATAGCTTAGCGCGTCACATTGCAGCGGCCAGTACCTGTAATCATCGCTAATTAAGCAGGGGCACCACTCACATAACTCTAACTGTGATATTTTTTCAGAAATAGAAATTCGTGTTGTCATCTGAAACGTGGTGTGCGTTATACTTCCAAAGCCCCACTTCATATAAGCGAAACACAAGCCAGCAACACACCCGCAAAACCCGTGCAGGTTTTGTAGCTGCAGAATAGTACAGCTAGCGCAGATTTCAACCAGCTGCTGATTCACTTTCACCAGATAAGTCGTGTATGCCCTAAGGTTGAAAATAAATGAGCTTTATAGTGCATGCCCCTATAAATGGTCTTATTTTTTTATTTAGTTTTAATCCAAATGATGCGTTTGCTAAGTGAGTGAACATCAAAGATCAAACAACAGAATTGCGCACGCTCTCTCTCTCGCTCTCTTTACCGTTAAGTAACTTGTGCATTTTTTTACTTACTTGTTTTTGACATATCCGACAGAAACAAACTTTCCAGTGATGTCTGTGAGAAAGGTATATTAACTCGACAAGCTCGCGCATGTGCGCCGCCTCGCGCTCAATCCACTCAGCATGATTTGTTTATCAGCTCACTCACTTCAGCTATACAGGCGTTAATACTGAATGTTTAACATTATATTTAGTGCATACATATACTTCGTAGTAGACATCCTTAACTCCTTTCTGCTGTCTGTTGTGGGTGTTTCTTTGTCAGAATATGGCGCTTATCACATGCTGTGTGGTATCGGCATTTGGTATCGGGGCATTTTAATGAGTACAAGTACAGGAGACCAGTATCGGTATCGGTGCATCCCTAATAGTAACCATAGTAGGCTTCTAGAAGGCTCAATCTAAAACGACTTGTTTCTGACAAATGATGAACTGAGTGCCCAGTTTAAGATAAACAAGGATTTTTCATGACTATGGATCATGCAAAATTTACTCTAGTGGAGTATCAGAATTAAAATATCAAACGGGAAACGAGCATAATAGGTCTCCTTTAAATTCAGTTTAATTAGTTCAATTCCTTAAGAGAATCTGCTTGACTAATGAGCTATGGTAATACATAAGTTACCAGAACCACCAATAATTACCCTACAAACATTATTTACATACCTGACTTTTTCTTTTTGCAACTGAGATAAGCTGTGAAGACAGCAGTGGGTTTGGAGAAAGAAAATTTCTCATATACCAAATAAAGCTTAAACATATTATTTCAAATACATCAAGATCACAACATCACACAAGTGCAGCAGTACATATACTAATAGGTGTAAAGTACATGCATTTTTATTGCGATTGAATTAAGGTTGATTCATTAACCCCACGTTTTTTTGTTTTCTTGCTTATGCCCATACTGTTTGTGATAACCACAATTTGTTTTAACAAGTGCTGATCCTTTGCTGACTTGCTCAGGGAATGCAATGGGTGGGTAAATGGTGGTGTGGCATAGCCAGATATAAAAAATACAAATTCCTAATATCGTTAATTCTGAAATGTAGCCTCGTCGAAGGTCTGTAATAAGCAGTGGCCTGTTCCACCATATTAACATTGGCAGCTACCATCGGGAGTGTGTGCCTGTAGAATACAAGCGAGTCCATACTGTCACGAATCTTCCGTTTGATCGCCACCAGAGGTCACCCTTTCGTTACATTGACTCTCGCACTACACAAACTGTTGCATGTCTGTTACCATGAGTTTGACAACACAAAAGGGAAAAAGTAACAATGTTTATAACATTTTCTACACAAGGGCAGTTCATTATGACCACGTCAAGCTCCAGAAGGACAAAAAGTAGACATACACACAATTTATGAAGTATATTTAAAGTATTCTGGGTTCAGTCACAGGCACTAGTTTTTATGCAATACTACATTTTATGCATTGATAAATATTAATGCTTTTCACCATTACACTTAGTGGTAAATAAGTAATCCCACATATAAACTATACAATTATGGAAGTTTTTGACCAGGAGTAACAGTTACAGTACAACAGTGGACTGATTAAGTTAAGTAAATCATGAGCTCACAGACCGCAATCCTTTTCAAAGTTTTATGTTGCTGTGTACATTACTTAAATTTATGTAAACTGTCTGACAGACGGTCATAACTCCACACTCGCAAAACTAACCAAGAATGCATGATTAGGCTAAACGGAAATACAAGACAACTTAAATTACGGTTACTTTGCGGTTTATCAAACCCTACAGAACCTAAACTTGGAACTAAATTAAACACATCATTAAGGAATGGCAATGTAATGTAATATAATAGTTTTTTTTTGTGATAAATGCACTAATTTTCATTATTCTTAAAATCTTGAATGTATTGAGCTTTCTCAGACGTTCAGAAAAGCATGTGTGATTATCTTTGGGTTTAATGAAATAAGAACTTTGTGAATAGTCACAAATGGAAAATAACAACTTGACCAAGATTCTTATGATCTAGTTTCTCTCTCCACATTAAAACCTCTTTATCACCCCAACTGGGGCACGCTTGAGAGTGCTCTTTTTTGGAGCTGGACATTCATGGTAACTGTAATCTGTAATTTCGGGTGAACTAACCCTTTAATAATTTATCAGCACTATAGTGGATCTCACTGAAACTGATGAGTCTGAATTTGGTCAGCACTGTCCTGTTGGTCGTATGTTTCTGTCGAATGAATAAATGTATGTATGTAAAGTGATCTTTCTGAACCTGGAACTTGATCAGCGCTTAGTTGTCTGCATATCTAAGCAGGCTGGCGGAACCAAGCCCCCACCTCACTACACTTTGGTCTGTACATCTTCCTAAAATTCTGGATCTCTTTGGTTGGAAATCCTACAAACAACCATCAAGATCATCAGTGTTATCTAAACATCTAAATATTCAACAGTAATATTTTAGTAAGACTTTATTTAAAAATATAAATTAGTAAACTGAAGTTACCATAGAGGAGTCCACTTCACTTTCACCAATTCCTGAGAAAAGAAGGGAGTGATACATAAATAAATGGAACACATACTAAACAATATAATTAATGAGCAACTGTTATGTATTACAAAACATACACGGGGCTTAAAATGTGTTATCAAAACGTATGGAACATACGTGATATTGAGCTGTTTTCATCAAGGCAAATGACATCTGTAGATACAACATGCAATTGGTACTGTATTAGCACAAGAGCAAGTTTATATAATTCAATTCAATTCAAGTTTATTTGTATAGCGCTTTTCACGATACAAATCGTTGCAAAGCAACGTTTGACGCCAAATTAGTTGGATTAATTACAAGATTATCTATTGGTGCTTACTAATTATATTTAGTGTAGTTCCTAGACACAGTGGTGTTCGGTCAGTGTAACTGGTACATATGAAAAAAGTAATTAAAGAAGATTCACTCAAACAGACGATGAACTATTAACAGCAATTATTATATGATATCATATGAACTTATAGCAAATTTTGGTAGTTCTGTATGTTGTTTCAGTGTTGGCATCATCTGAGGTCCTCTGAGGGGTTGCATCATCTCTTCTCAGGTGTTCTGGATCCAGACTGAAGCTTGTGTAAATCCTAGTTACGGCAAAAACAGAGAAACAAATAGAGAATAATTAGGTAGTGCTGTTCTAACCAAGCAGAAGACATGATTGTTTAACCCAAACTAAAGAATTATAATGTGCATTTGATCAGATATAATTGCAGTACACGATTATGAGATGCATTATTGAATGCTTGGCCAAAGCGATGTGTCTTTAATCTAGATTTAAAAACAGAGCGAGTGTGTTTGAGCCCTGGACATTATCAGGAAGACTATTCCAGAGTTTAGGAGCCAAATGCAAAAAAGCTCTACCTCCTTTAGTGGACCTTTGCTATCCTAGGTACTACTAAAAGTCCAGAGTTTTGTGACCTTAGGGAGCGTGATAGATTGTAGTGTGGTATATGGCTAGTTAGGTATGCAGGAGCTAAACTATTAAGGGCCTTATAGGTAAGTAAAAATATTTTGTAACTGATACGAAATTTAATAGGTAGCCAGTGCAGAGAATATAAAATTTGGGTAATATGATCATATTTTCTTGACATGGTAAGGACTCTAGCAGCTGCATTTGACTACCTGTAGCTTGTTTATAGAAGATGAAGGACAACCACCTAGCAGTGCATTACAATAGTTAACCAGTCTAGAGGTCATGAATGTATGAATTAGCTTTTCTGCATCAGAAACAGGTACCATGTTTCGTAACTTGGCAATGTTTCTAAGATGGAAGAATGCTGTTTTTGTCACATGGGAAATATGATTTTCAAAAGACAGAGCGCGATCTAATTATAACACCACAGCATTTTTGATGTAGAGAAGTACACGTCACATCCGCTAGTTGCAAATGTAAGCACGAGATCTCTGTACTGCTCTTTGGCCCCCAATAAGATATCTCTGTCTAATCCGAATTTATAGGAGAAAATTATTTGGTCATACCAATCTTCCCTCCTTTTTACATTTTTAAACCACCCTCTTTGTTAGATAAATTTAGAAGTTTCATTTGTCTTGTTGAGAATATAGTTGAGTATAATCGCCCATAACAGCGGAAATTAACCAGTATTTTCTCCAATAATATACCAAGGGGCAATCACTGTATATCGAAAACTAGCGAGGCACCGAGGACAGATCTTGTGGCACTCCCTATTTTATGGGGATAATTGAGAGGAATCCCCATTTAACTGAAAAGGTACGGTAGCGTCGGACAGGTAGGATCTAAGCCACTCTTAGCCCGGAAATTGTAATACCCTCGATAGTTTTGTAAATCGATCTTCGAGTATGTCATGATCACGTATCGAATGAACACTAAGACTCAAGTAAAATAGCCAATGAGCCACAGTCTTGGTCTGAGCAAAGAGCAAGTCATTTGTGAATGTTTCTGTGCTATGGTCGCGCAGGCCATGAAACCTGAATGAAATTTTCCTACGAGATAATTTTTCGCAGGAGGTAGCACAGTGAGCTAGACAACAACTCTTTCTACAATTTTGACATAAAAGAGATTTGGATGGGTCTGTAATTTGCCGTTCCCTAGGAGCTAGTGTGTTTTACCTAAGGGCTTAACTAACCGCCCGCGTGAATGTTTCTGGGACGTGACCCTTTAAAGACAACGACGATGTTAATAATATGAGAATGGGTTTTATGATACAGGTAAAACTCTTCTTTCAGTAATTAGGTGGGCCTAACAGGATCTAACAGGCATGTTGTTGGTTTAGATGCAGTGATAAGTTTATGTAGCTCTTCCTGTCCTATAGCTGTAAAATGACTGCTAGTTTTATTTGTTTACGCTGTCCTTGTAGAATCTACATTTGTTATTGTATTTCTGATGTTATCTATTTTATTAGTGAAGAATTTCATAAAGTCATTACTATTAAACTGGGAGGGAATATTTAGATCGGGTGGCGTCTGGTTATTGTTAATCTAGCCACTGTGCTAAATAAAAACCTAAGATTGTTTTGGTTATTTTCTATGAGTATTTGTGGATATGCTCGGCCCTGGCAGATTTTAGAGCCTGTCTATAGCTGGACATACTGTTTTTCCACGCAATTCTAAAAACTTCCAAGTTAGTTTTTCTCCATTTGCGCTCAAGACTACGAGTTTTTTCTTGAGAGAATGGGTATTACTGTTGTACCATGGCGCAGTACGCTTTTCTCTAAACTTTTTCAATTTGATCGGGGCAACAGCTTCTAATATATTAGAGAATATAGTGCCCATGTTGCTAGTAATTTCGTCTAGTTCATGTATATTTATAGGTACAGAGAGCAGTTGAGATAAATCAGGCACTTTATTTGTGAATCTATCTTTGGTGGCTAGAACAATAGTTCTGCCCGGACAATAACGCGGCGCCATCCCCCATATATTAATATTAGTAATCCGCTAGCAGACGATGCAAGGAAATGGTCAGTAACATCATCACTTTGAGGTACGATATCTATAATCAGTAAGATCAATTCCATGCGATATAATTAAATCTAGCGTATGATTAAAACGATGAGTGAAGTTTTGCTTGACTCCACAAGAGTTTATTAGGTCAGTAAACGCAGGTCCTAATGCATCATTTGTATTATTATAATTTTTGAATATTAAAATCTCCGACAAGTAGCGCTTTATCAACAGTAACCAATATATAACACACACATGCCATGTAATTTCAACATTACAATACCCATTTATCTACGTCCAATGTAAAATGTTCTCTTCCAGACGTTTGGGATCTCTGCCACGGATCCAAATTCCTGATGGAACTGTTCCTTCGTCCACCTCGTCCCATCTGCTTGGCAGAGAGTAAACACACTCCCCTCTCTCTCGTCTGACCAAAATGTCTCCTGGCCAAGTTTTAGGAGCTCATCATACCCCTCAGTGCCTGTGACAGTTATCCGTGGTGGGGCCTCTTCAAGGATGATTTTTTGATATCTTCCTGTTGTTTTAGCAGTTCTTGGTTTCCACTCCATGGGAGCCATTTTTTTATCTTGGAACAAGAGAAATAATAAGTTGGTCCAAGTTTTGTTAAATCATGTTAAATTTTCCATGTTGTCTCTAGAATGTTAAAGAGAAAAACAAAGTATATAGAAGATAATTAATTAAATGAATATAAGTCTTGCCAATCTGTAAAGATAAAAAACAGAATACCTGATGTTCCTTCTGCACCACGTTCAAGCAATACATCCTTTACTCTGGCATCAAAGCCCTTTTGAGTAATCTCATCTACAAATCAGGCAAAGCAGAAGTGAATAAAGCTAGCCGAAGCTTCCTAACCATGTATATGTGGTGATAAACTGTATCTAATATAATTTCATTTCAGAAAGCCCATTACATACCATTATCCAGTTGTTGTCTGAGAGTTTCGTACACCTTCAACTTTTCCATATTTCTGTTCTGAAAGACATTATAATACAATAATGATGTTAGCATATTACCAGTGGTGGAAATTTTTGAGATTCACTGAGTGGTCTGTAGTTTGGGGGAAGTGGGGGTACTTTCAATTATCTTTTAGATCAGGATGGGCAACTTCAAGAGTGACAAAGACTAGCATTTCTTCTCCTTCATACCAAGGGGCAAGGTCAGGGCCGTCACTAGTACTACTCAATTTCCTTTTTATTAAGGGAAATCAATGTATGTAATTAGTTTTTAAAGGTTTTATTATTAGGTATTTATTATTTAAATTTATATCAAACAAATGTACATAGGTCATATTTTAGATTACTAGCCAACAGACCATTCTCAACACAACCTCAGAGAACAGTTAAAAAGGGCTTATTCATAAAATAGTTATTAGAAATGTTATTACAATTATCCCACATATTACCATGAATAAAAGTATATTAAAGAACATGTATGCATTTGGCAAAAAGGTTTTGTTGACGACCCCTTATGAAAATTAACCACAGTTTTATACTAGTAAAACTAATGCAAGTGCAACTCTGGTGTATCTTTCATACTTCTCTGTTGTAGCATGGTTGTGTATTTCATTTAAAGGCGTCATATGATGCGATTTCAAGTTTTCCTTTCTCTTTGGAGTGTTACAAGCTCTTCAGAATCAGAATCAGAATCAGAATGAGCTTTATTGCCAGGTATGTTTACACATACGAGGAATTTGTTTTCGTGACAGAAGCTTCCACAGTGTAATCAGATGACTGCTGATCAGAAACAAATAACACAGATAATAAACAAAAACTAACAATAGAACCAAGTAGATATCGGAATAGAACATTAATTGACAATTGTTGTGTGCAGGGAGATTAAAGGTATATTATATAGCGTATATATATTATTTTTTTTTTTTTTGTTACACGGTACTGTATCTTATGTGCCAATGATGAGGGTAGGCTGAGTATGATGTGTAGATAAATAAGTGTCATGAGTGAATAAATATGGTGTGTTCCATGGTGCTATTGTACAAGTGTTCATGAGATGGATGGCGTTCCACTGGGGCAAGAAAACATTTTCTTGTGTCTGGCTGTTTTGGTGCTCAGTGCTCTGTAGTGTTGACCAGATGGCAACAGTTCAAAGCGGGAGTGTGCTGGATGTGAGGGATCCAGAGTGATTCTGCCAGCCCCTTTGCTCACTCTGGACGAGTACAGTTATCGGAGAGAAGGGAGGGTTGTACCAATGAATCGCTCAGCAGTCCGGACTACCCTCTAAAGTCTTCTGAGGTCAGATTTGGTAGCCGAGCTGAACCAGACAGTTAGTGAAGTGCAGAGGATGGATTCAATGATGGCAGAGTAGAACTGCCGTTCAGAAGATCTTGAGGAAGGTGAAAATTCTTCAGCTGGTACGGAAGTACAACATCTGCTGGGCTTTTTTGACAATGGACTCAATGTGTTTGTCCCACTTCAGGTCCTGAGAGATTTTGGTGCCCAGGAACCTGAATGACTCCACTGCACTCACAGTGCTGTCCATGATGGTGAGTAAGGGGAGTGCAGGGGGGTTCGTCCTGAAGTCCACGATCATCTCCACAGATTTGAGCGTGTTGAGCTCAAGGGTGTGGAGACCTGCACCAGTACAGCAAGCTGCTCGACACATGTCTGTAAGCAGACTCCCTCCCCCCTGTCCTGAATGGGGCCGATGAGTGTGGTGTCGTCTGCAAACTTTAGGAGTTTGACAGAGGGGTCTTTAGACGTGCAGTCTTTGTTGTAGAGGGAGAAGAGCAGTGGGGAGAGTACATATCCCTGAGGAGCTCCAGTGCTGATCGTGTGGGTGCTGGATGTGTATTTTCCCAGCTTTACTAGCTGTTGTCTGTCTGTCAGGAAGCTGTTGATACACTGACAGACGGAGGTGGGCACGGACAGCTGAGACCAGTTTGGGAAGGAGGAGGTTTGGGATGATAGTGTTAAAGGACGAGCTGAAGTCCACAAACAGGATCCCTCACTATAAGTCCCTGTTATGTAAGAGTTGCAGACAACCATCACTGACACAGTCCCAGTTTACTGCCAGCGTATCACAGTACAGACATGTTTGCTCTGTACCGGCCCAACTGAAGAGGATCAGCAAGGGTCCTCAGTAACTGTCCTTCAGGTGGGCCCAGCAAAAGTTTTTTCAAAAGACTTCCTGACCACGATGTTAGAGCACAGTCCTGTTAGTAATTAACGTCCAGTAATTTGGGTTTGGGTTCTTTGGGACGGGATGAGGTGGAGCGTTTGAGCATGGAACGGGAATTCGCACACTCCTCCAGTGATCTTTGAAGATCAGTGTGAAGATGCCGGGGCCAGCTGGTCAGCACTAGGATTTCCGACAGGTGGTGTAACACCAATCTGGCCCTGGTGCTTTTTACTTTTCTGACTCCGGACAGACCTGGAGACCTCGCTTCGCTGATCTGAATGTGAAGGTGTGGGGGAGAGGCGAAGAGCGGGGTTGCTGGCAGGTGTGATAATGCGTGGTGCTGCGAGAGCAGTAGTGTCAGGGCGCCGCGTGTTGGGGTGCTCCTTTTCACACTGCAGTAGAACTCGTTCAGCAGCGTTGCCAGGTGTTTTGATTACTCCACAGTGCTGGGGGACTGGTGTCTTGCTAGTTGGTGATTTCTTTTAGACCCCTTTTCCACACTGATGCGTGTCACTGCGTAGAGAAGTAATCTTTATTTTTAGAATACTTCCTCTTGCCAATGATCTCCTTTTCCAGTGTGTATTAGCCTGTTTATACAAGACATTGTCCACTTTCCTGTGAGCATCTTCTTTGGCCTGAAGGAGCTGTCTGAGTTTTGCAGTGAACCAAGGTTTGTCATTGTTGTAAGTTAAGTGAGACCTGGTAGGAATGCACATGTCTTCACAAAAACTGATATAAGATGTTACAGTCTCTTTGAGCTCGTCCAGATCGGTGGCAGCAGATTCAAAAAACGCTCCAATCAGTGAGGTCAAAACCAGCTTTAAATCCTGCTCTGCTTCATTAGCTTCATCTTTTTACAGTCCTTAATACAGGATTAGCTCTTGGGCATAAAGACAGATCCTGTAAAGCTTGCAAAGACATTAAACGTCTCAAATCCAAGAGCATATTTTTATAAAGGTAAGATTCAGCACATACCTAAAACGGCTCGTTATAAACAGGCCCCAACATGTCTACATCACTAGTGGCGAAGATGTTTGCATAACGCAGCCAAACTGTTTCCGCAAAGAAAGAAGTAACCCGTTTATTACTAATAGTATTGTTGCCCCGCAGCCATGTCGTTGAAGACGACCTTGTGTTTCGTTTGCAAGACAAACTACTTTGTTGCGTCTGTCAAAATTAGGCGAATATAGATCGTCATGCCTGGAGCCAAGATCCGTGCTGGTTGCGAGGACAATTACGACAATTTCGCGCGGGATCGCTGGATCGGCTTCACCCTTGTGGACGAAGCAGAGCTCCAAGGGGGCCTGTATCAATGTGGGTGAACGAAAGCTCTCCCCGGACGCTCCTGTCGTCAAATCACGACCGCATCTGTCACTCTATCCACTACAGGACGTCGTTCCCTCACTTTATCCACCGGCCCCTCTGCAATTACACTCTAGCCCGCCGCTCCTTGTGTGATGCTGTGTTCCTACGTTGCTGAAAGCGAACACTACTCTTGTTTGCCTTCCAAAAAAGGAACAATAGAAATTAGTAGGGATGTGCCGATCGAATATTCATATCGGGTATTGGTCTCACGCACTCAGTGCAATTTTCTCTGGATGAGTACTCGGTCAGAGGAGCTCGATCAAAATCCGAGATTTTTTTCTTTTTTGTTTTGCTGTTTTGTTAAAAAAAAGATTTGTCTTTTTTCTGCAATTATTCTGTGTGAACTTCTTGTAGAGTTCCATACATTCAGATAGCTCCTATGTGCACTGAAACTTGATATTTAAGTTTACACATTAAAGTTTTCACAAAACCTCTTTTCATTTCTCCGCGGGGCGTCAGTCATTGTTCAGCTTTAAACTCTGGGGGGTACGGTTCACAGCAGTCCACGCTCGTATTAAGCTTCTAACAATACCCCTCATCCTTCTGTCCTGTTCCCCATATACTGGATTTGTCAATAACATGTACTTGATTTGCAAAAGGACCTTCCCTATTTCATTGCCGGAGTTTCATGTATGTTTGTTACTTGCTACGGGTGTCTCGTGTGAACAAACAAGGCGTATAAAAGACTAGAAATTATGTTTTTTTAACGTTCACAGTAACTGAAATTTAAAACTGTTTAAAGAAAGGCTCAATAACTGTTGCACGGATATAATACACTACGCATCAATTTCCCTTTGTGCTTTGCAGTTTTTAACACGAAGCGCGTACAATCTGCGCATCCGGTGTGCAGAATGATGCACTTGAAGCAACACGGCGTCAGGCTGTGACGAACGAGAGTGTTGTGCACTGGTCGAGTTGTGTGAGCCTGTGTGGTTTCTCAGCTGTGAGAGAATGTGTGTGCTTTGTGGGTTGTGTGTGTGTGTCGAAGGATGTGGAGAGAGTTTGTTGTGCTGTGCTGAGTGTTGTGTCAGGCGTTCATGTCACTTCCCGCCCTCGCGTCCTAGTGTAATCCATGGTGTTGTGCAAGAGACCCTGAACTAGCGTAATGTCATAGTTTTTCATTGTGAGCGCTTTGGTGCGGCTTGAGTGTGCTCGAGCCGTGTGCTCTCGTCTGCGTGTACTGTTTCATGTTGGAGTGTGGTGTTCGGATCCTGGCACTCATGTCTTGAGTTTCGGTTTGGTGTCGGGGTCTGGACACTCGCGCTCCATGTTCTTTCTTGTTGTGGGAGCGTGCGGTCTCGTGTTCGCCCGGCCGTGCGCTCTTCTGTCAACGTGTGTTGTGTTTTGTGAAGCACGCGGTCTGTGTTCAGCCGCGTGCTTTTCTTGTAGTCTTGTGTGAACACGCGGCTTATGAATTTTCTCATTAGCTGCGTGTTCGTGTATTTTGTTCTAGCACATGGCTTGTGATATGTTTTGCTGGCCATGTGCTTGTGTTCTGTTTTGTGTGAGCACATGGCTTTTTGTCTTTGATTCGGTGTGCCATGTGCTCATGTCAATTGGCTTGACCCCTCCCATCTTGTTACCTGATTAATAGTTAATTTGCCCCACATGTGCTTTTCCAGTCATTTTTTAAAACCCTCCCGTTCTGCTTCACAATTATTATCCTTGTGTTTGCCTCCCAGTCGTGCGTCAGCTTCGTAATCTTTGTCGATCTGGATGTGTTTTCCGTTATCCTTGCCTTTCTTGCACTTGCACTTGACCTTGCACAGAGTTTTTACAACCAGGGGGTAAGTTAGTTGGTCTTTCTGTTGTTTATTTCCTTCCCAATTAAAACATTCTTCTTTCGCAATACTGAGTCCTGCTCCCCCATCACTCCTACCCTAAACCCCTGAACAGTACGAACTGACCAAGATGATGTCAGCGGAAAAGAAAGAAAGGTTCTTTTGGGCCACAACCCAGCCCTCACTATCTCCCAGCCCCCCCCATACCAGCGATGCTCCAATTCAGGACTCTGAGATCCCCTCCGGTAAAGAGGTGGAGACAGTGAGGAAGTTTGACCCTGGAGTCGCAGGGCGGCAGAGGGGTGGGGAGTTAACGATGCGGCCATCAAGGATCCTTTATTATGATCGCAGATGGATGAGCCCCTCAATGGTGGATGATGAGAAGGGTCTGGCACCACCGTTGTTCGCCCGGGATTCACTAGAAGTCCTAGCCAGACACGGGGAATCCTCTGGCTGAGCGGCGTAGCGCCCAAAGAGCCTTCAGGCCCGACACCCACGAAGTTACGATCCGCCCTCGAAGAGGCTGCAGCGCCCCCCTGAAAGCAGACAACACGCCGTATGATCGCAGGATACCACATCTGCAGAGCCCACAGAGGGTGGCGAGACGGTCGGCCACGTCGTCCCAGTACAAGCGATCGCGAGAAGGAGTAGCCCGAATGGTTTCACGCTAACAACAACTAGAGGCAGCTGGGAGATTTTGGTCTGATGCTTGCCCATAGAGGGACTGTGAGGCTGCAGTCCTTCCGTTTGTTGCCGAGGTTCCCGAGGACTCCTTTGCAGACAAGTGAATAAGAGGGTGGCTGATGATTCGGATACATGCGGTTTCCTGCAGCGGACCGGGAATTTGCGGCTTGAGGGGATTTCACGCTTCAGCTGCAGCGCACCCCCAGTGATGGCCCACGGGAGGCTCGACAGCTCTTGGTCCACAGTGACGGCCGAGGAGGGCGGTCTGAGCCAAAGAGGTGGCGATGAAGTTGGCAGTGTCCCGTTTCGGACGACGGAGATAGGAGGAAAGAAGGGCGTCTAATAACACATGGCATGGAGGCCTTTCCGGAGCCGCGTTGTGCCTGGAGGCCGGCAAACGACCACGCCGGAATCCTTGACCTGCCGGCGCCGACCCCCGGGTCTTGCATGCCGGCCCAGCCCAGGATCCTTCCCTGCAGGCCCGCCAAAGCCTCCCAATTGACCGCACCAGGCTCCCTGCCATGCCGGCCCCGCCAGGTCCTGCCGCCCGGCCCAGCCCAGCGCTACTTGCACGGCCGGACCAAGCCAGGCTTCCTGCACTGCCGGACCACGCAAGGTCCTTGAATCCTCCGCCCCCAGAACCTGACCTGATGCGGCTCCTCTCCTTGACTCTGAGGGCCTCATATAATTTCCTGCTGCCAAGCTCCATAGGATCACGCCCTGAGTGGCTACTTGGGGTCGTGTAGGCGGAGCCTCCATGGTATGTCTCCCCCCGGTCCGCCATGCTCCACGGATTATCTGGTCCGCGAATGAGACCCCTAACCTGGAGCAACCCTCCCCACCCTCCCTGGGTCTGGTTATGTTAGGCCGGGCTTCCCTGCGTCCTGTTCCTCCCTAGGTACCCGCCACCTGGCTCACACGATTCCCATCACGGATATGACTGCAGAATCCAGGGCTAAAACCTCCCGCTTTCCCCCTCCCTGGTCCGTAATGACATTAGGAGTTGTATGCTGGCACTGGATTGGCTACCACTCCATCACCCTCCCTCCCTCTTTGTCCCAGCTGTTAGAGTAGTTTCTGTCCCTTGTGTTGTCTGTTATGTAGCGGTCTTGTGTTGTCATGTTTGTTCTGTCATGTTCCTGTCTTGTGTTTGTTCGTGTTCTCCCCAGTTAGGAGGAAGCCACGGTGGCGATCCCTTTTGAGGGGGGCTAGGTAAGGGTTCTGGTCATTCTTCCGTCTAGTGTAATTCATGGTTTGTCGACACAGAGCCCCGCGACAATGGTCATGTAATTGTTGTCATGTGAGCGTCGCGGCTTAGAGTGTGCTCGCAGACGTTGCTCGCTCGTCTGGTGTAATTGTTTCATGTTGGAGGTGTGTTCATCCCGGCACTAATGTTCCTTGAGTTTCCGGTTTTAGTGTCGGGGTCACGGCACCAATCGAGCTCCATGTTTTGTCTGTTTGGGAGCGTGCCGGTCTCGAGTTAGCTCGGCGCCTGTGATCTTCGTCACGCTCCCCCTTTTTGTGTTGTGTTTTGTGACCACGAACGCGGCTTTTATCATTAGCTGCGTGTTCTTGCTTTCTCTTGGTTTGTGTCTCTTATTATAGCCAATGGCTGTGATTGGTTTTGTGTGCCCATGTGCTTGTGTTTGTTTGGCGGTTGTGAGCAACTGGCATTTTTGTCTTTGATTCCCGGCTTTTCACCCTGTGCCTGGATTCATGTCATGTCTGAACCCTCCCCATCGTGTTACCAGGATATGTGTTAATTTCACCCACATTGCTCCTCATGTACCACTCTCATTGTCTCTCATCTATGTCTCCTTGTGTTTGCAGTTGTGGTACAGTTCGTCATCGATCCCTGGGTGTCAAGTCCTTGCCTGCCTTGATCTTGCCCTCGACAGCTGTCTTTTCCCCCAACCGGGCTTGTTGGTTCTCTGTTTGTTTATTTTTCAGTACCAATTAAAACCTTTTTTCTGTCCCAATTACGATCTCTCGCTCCATCCTTACCTAAAAACTGACAGTGCGCTTGTGTGTTTCGTCAGGCTGTGAGAGAATGTGTGTGTGTCGTCAGGCTGTGAGAGAATGTGTGTGTGTCGTCAGGCTGTGAGAGAGTGTGTGTGAGTGTGTCTTCGTCAGGCTGTGAGGTGTTTGTGTGTGTGAGTGTGGTTTCGTCAGGGTGTGACGTGCGGTTTCGTCAGGATGGTGTGTGTGTGCTGCATTTTTCTTTGCCCGTTGTGTGTGTGTCGTGTGTGTGTTTGTGTGTTTCGTCAGGATGTCGAGAGAGTGTGTTGTGTGTGTGTTTGTCAGGCGTGAGAGAGTGTGTGCCTTGCTGTCTATGTGCTTTCTGCTGTCGTAGGCTGCCCTGAGAGAGTGTGCGGTGGTGTGTGTCAGGCTGTGACGAGAGTGTGTGTGTGTGTGTGTTTCGTCAGGCTGTGAGAGAGTGTGTGTGAGTGGGGTTGCGTCAGGCTGTGACGAGAGTCCCCCCTGTGTGTGTCTCTGTGCAGTGTGTGTTTGTCAGGCATGTGAGAGAGTGTGTGAATGGAGTGTGGGTTTCGTCAGGATGTGACGAGAGAGAGTGGTGTGTCTGTGAGTGGGTTTCGTTCCGGCTGTCGTGAGTTGTGTGTGTCGCGCCAGGCGGTGTGAGTGTTCCTCCCCTGTTTTGTGCTTCGTCAGGCTGTGAGAGAGTGGGGCTTGTTTTTGTGGTGTTGTGTGTGTGTTTTGTCAGGCCGTGAGAGGTGTGTCGCCTCGTGTGTTTAGTCAGCTGTGAGAGAGTGGTGTGTGCCTGTTTGTATCAGGCTGTGAGAGTTGTGTGTGTTTGAACGTGTCGTGTGTCCGTCAGCTGTGAGAGATTGTGTGGAGTCGTGTGTGTCGTAGGCTGTGAGGTATTGTGTGTCGCAGGTGTGTTTCGTCAGGCTGTATTCTGAGAGAGTGTGATGTGTGTTTCGTCAGGTGGGAGAGAGTCGGTGTCGTGGGGGTTGGCGTCAGGCTGTGAGAGCGTGTGTGCTGTGTGAAGCTGTGTGTTTCGCTCAGGTGTGAGAGAGTGTGTGTGTGTGCGTGTGTGTTAGTCACCGGCTGTGAGCAGAGTGTGTGTGTTGGTGACGTGTGTGTTTCGTCAGGATGTGATCTGACGTTGTGATGTGTCGTGTGTGTCGTAATTGGTGTGAGAGAGTGTTGTGTGTGAGTGTGTGTGTGTGAGAGAAAGAGAGAGAGTGTGTGTGTGCGTGTGGGTGTGTGTGTGTGAGTGTGTGTTTGTCAGGCTGTGGCGAGCGTGTGTGTGTGCGTGGTGTTCGCAGGTTTGAGAGAGTGTGGTTTGGTCGTGTGTGACGTCAGGCCTGTGAGAGGTTGTGGTGGGTGTGTGACGTCAGGACTGTGAGAGAGGTGTGCGGTGTGTAGTCAGGCTGTGAGCGTTGTGGTGTTTGACGTGTGTGTGTCGTAAGCCTGTGCGCGAGTGTGGTTTGAGGTGTTGTGAGGTCAGGCTGTGCGAGAGGCGTGTGTGTGTGCGTGTGTGAAGTACAGGCTGTGAGAGAGTGTGGGGCCACCTATGTTGGTGGCGTCGGAGGTGACGAGAGTGTGTGTGTGTGTGTGTGTCGTCAGGCTGTGAGAGAGTGTGTGTGTGTGTGAGTGTGGTTGTGAGAGTGTGTGTGTGTGTGTGTGTCGTCAGGCTGTGAGAGAGTGTGTGTCGTCAGGCTGTGAGAGAGTGTGTGTGTGTGTGTCGTCAGGCTGTGAGAGAGTGTGTGTTTGAGTGTGAGTGTGTGAGTGTGTGAGAGAGGGTGTGTGTGTGTGTGTCTGAGGAGTGGTGTCGTCAGGCTGATGACTCATGCATTCCACACCGGACGCGCACATTGACAAGAGTTCGTGCTCATAGACTGTATCAAACAACAGTTGGCTGCACTGTATGGTTTTGTGCTATCGTATTATCTACATAAGTGGTTGCCTTATTAAAAATAATCTGCTATACATTCAAAAGCAATGTATTTTAATTTCCTATAGTATATACTTACACTCTATATGAACTGTTTTTAAGAACCGGATTTTATGAAATATTATATATTACCTGTGGTGGAAAGAGTACTGAAAAAATATATTCAAGTAAAAGTACCATTTACCTTCCAAAAAATGTAGTGTGAGTCGAGTAAAAGTACTTGTCCAAAAAACTACTTAAGTAAGAGTAAAAGAGTAGCCTATTTAAAAGTACTCACGAGTAGTGAGTACTGAGCTGTGGATTATACCCCTTCATAATAAACGCTGTACACCGCAATTTACACATTTGAAAAACATTGTACATTCTGTAATTCACATTATCTTATTTGTCATAAAGAATGAAGAATATCAGTTTTAATGTTGACTGCCAACTCTTTAAAATACATAAAAACAGCACAGAAACAGTATTCAGTTGAAGAAAAGATGAAAGTTATTCTCAGTACAATCATCCCCATTTAAATCATAAAGTTTGAAAAAATAGATTTAAAATCATGTGTAAGGCCACTGAGACAGAATATGCTGTTGTTGCACATAAAATATTAACTGTTAGAACAGTGCAAAATCCAAAAAACCACCATAGAACTCATCGTCAGCATAATCACACATATGGGTAAAATGATCCTCTTCCTCCTGAGCCATTTCTCTCATAAACGGTGCCCGTTTTTTTAGTGTTTTGATAATAAAGAACTTAATAACTAACACTGGATTATGTATGTACAATTTTAACATAAGCACATTGTTTGAGGACTGGCAAATTAAGGGCCCATACCTTTTACACATTTACTTGACTTGTTATGATGTAATACCAATTTGTAAGGAAAAAGATTAAATACCGATCTGGTATTTCTGGGGATAACTTTTTTCAAAGGAAACCCCCCACCACAAGCATGTCTCGTAGATGAGCCGTGCGCGGTCTTGGGGACATCAGCAGCATCCAACAACTGAATGGAACAAACCGGGTGAAATGAAAACTTGCTTTCATGCGCGCCGTGCACGTTCTAAATGATACGGCGGATTGTTTAAACGAAAAAAAAAAATTAAAAGATTATTAACGAGCTACAGTTTTATTACATCACGCGCTGGCACAGATGCAGTAACCTGTATTAACGCCACGGGTCATCAATAAGGTGCAGATTTGGTCCTCACTTTTTCACAGCGTGCATCAAAAGTCAACAAGTTCAACAAGCAACCAACGGAGATTATCAAAGTGACCCGCGCAGAACGCACGGAGAGAGAGACGACCGCAGCACAGATCGCGCGTCTTTTAAGTGCAGTGGAAACTTACCGAATATGGCACTGTGGTGAGCTTACAATCGCCTATGCAATACCCACAACCTCAAACATTTCAGGCCAGTGTAGATAGGCACCAAGCATATTATAAAATCCATTTAGTACAGCAGAATTAGAAATCCAAAACTTACCGTAACATATTAAGTTAGAGGAAGATACGACTGAATTGATGCTTGAAGAATGCACTTCCAGCAGCCACGATAAACAGTTGGCGGTTAAAGTTTCTATGCACAATTTGATTTGACGAAAGTCATGAGACCTTTTACGCTCTATCCAATCACGTTGAAGGATAAAAATAAAATGAAAATAAGCATGTAACAACCACAAACAGAGGAAAATAGAGGAGTAAAAGTACAGATACATCACTTAAAATGAACTCAAGTAAAAGTACCCCCATTTTAAAATCACTCAAAAAAAAGTAACAAGTTACTGATACTGTAACTTGAGTCTTTGTTAATTCGTTACTTAACACCCCTGTAAATAGAAACTGTGTCACATGTTCACACATATTTAGTGCAACACTTTTATTTGTTCCCCACAAAATATTTTTTTTTCACTAAATGTTTAGATTTCTAAATTTATTGTGCACTGATTTTTCTAGAATATCTTTTGCTGCCGAATTATCCACTAACTTAGTTTATGATAATTTTTTGTCATAGATTATACATAGGCCTATATTTTTTCATATTTGTTTTTTTTATTTTTCTTTATAATGAAGTAGTTTGTATCTAGTAGATTGTGAAATAATGAATATCAGTTCCACACACAGAGATATATAAATTCTACATTTATTTAAATTAGGGAAAAAAAACTTCACTGGTATCGGATCGGTATCGGCAAATACCGAACCCTTAGGTCTCGGAGGAGAAAAAGGGCGGATCGCAGGACCCTAGAAATCAGTGGTTAAGTTGTTATTTACAACACTGTTCCAGAACACTACAACCCAAATATTCAGATATGTGCAACACATTTTACAGAGGATGAGGACTGTTTCCTGAGAGAGTAGCCTACAATGCCGGCTGTTCTAACTCACAGACTGCAAGTACGTTTTTTATCTTTAAAGCGTTTTTTATATTTTATATATTTAAAGCGAGTTTTTTTGGGAAGTGTAGTGTAGGGCTTGTTGTTTGTCATTTCTTCGATCACAAATGTAGACATGGTTTTAGGTTTACGCAGCGCGATGAAACGCAACGCGTAAAAAAGACATTATAATTCATTATAATCTGTAATTATGTCCCCAATGGATGCAACAAACGCCTCGTTTATAATAGGTTTTAATGTTTTCTTGTCCTCGTCGATCGGCCGGCTCTTTACCCCGGACAGAAACAATATGATACCGTATGTGGAAACAGAATGGTTTTTAGAACCTTTAAACCCGTCCAGAAACACACTTCATGACACCAACCATTCACACAAACCTAACTGCTTCCTTTTTGCGGCCTATCATATGACTCTTGCAAGATAGTAATTAAAAGTCTCTCATCAATTTACATTAACCATCTTTCCTTCTTGTTTCCAACAAAACAACACATATCTACGGCTGTCTTGCAAAGTTGTAAAGATAATCCGTTTACCATCTTGACTGAAAAACACGATTTTCAATGTAAATTTTTCTTAATTTTTTTTTCTTTATTTTAGTACACTTTCACATTAGCATGCAGTTCTACTACTACTAGGAGGATCGGCTGGAAACTAGCGACCTCTTTGGTTGGATTTAGTATTAACATCATAATCTCAACGCAATTTTTCCATTACTTACCGTTTCACGTTTTACAATTGATCATCCAAGTCGTCCAGCCGGCCGTATTTAAAAAAATTCCGGGCCGCCAGTTGCCCATCCCTGTTTTAGATGTATGTACATATTTAAAAAAAAACTTCTATTATCTACAATGATATAAAATAATTACTTATTTTCCGGCCCATATTACTTGCTTTGATTGGCCTAAGTCGAGGTAGCTGATTAACTGACTAATTGTATTGTTTTCAAAATTTTATATAATACAATCACATTTTAATCAAGCAGTCTAACTCGTTTTTAGATAGAAGAATTCGTTTTAATTTTACTACGGTTTGCCAACATAAAAACTCGCTAGTTGCAATATGGCTAATTAATCTCTTCTGTATATAACTTAATTAGTGTAACATTTAAATAAAACTGTTAAAATATATCAGATGCGACTTCCGGTTATGACGCGCAGCTGATAAGTCGCTTGAATCGGGCTCGCTGCTGAATATTCGTTTAAACTCTTTCAGAAAGGCTAGAACTCATATAATAAGTGTTTGAAAACACTTTAAAGTTTGGCGGGACAAAATGCCACCCAAAACCACCAAACCTGCACAGCATCCGAATCCGAAGCCGTCTGGGCAGATGGAGGAGGAAGGCAAGGTGCTAGCTAGCAAGAAGCTAGCCGAGCCGCAGAGTGAAGATAACATGGCCACAAACGGCGATATCCTATGTGGGGTTCAGTCTTTGAAAGCCGATTGTTCGAGACAATTCACTGACACCACGGACGCTATAAACGGCATAAAATCAGATCTACTGTCACAAGCGCAAAGAATAGGAGAGGCTGAAGAGAGGATCGCACAAACTGAAGAGGACGTCTCAGCCCTTCAACACAAAGTTAAAAAACTCGAAGAAACAACAGAATTTCTACGAAACAAGGTACAGGATTTGGAGGACAGAGGAAGGCGTTCTAATCTGAGACTAATTGGCCTGCCCGAAAAAACAGAAGGATCTAATATGTGTGCCTTCATTGAGAATTTATTCCCCATGATTCTGAAGGACGAGTTCAGATCTCCACCGGTCATCGAACGATCGCACCGCGTAGGACAAGTTAACCTGAACCGCCCGTCAACTCCAAGAATGATCGTGATGAAGTTCCTGAATTACCAGGACAGGGAGAAGGTTTTGAGGGCGGCTAGGAAAATGAAGGAGTTAAGATATGAAGGACAACGGATTAGCTTTTTTCCAGATCTATCAGCGGAGACACGCCAAAAAAACACCCGAGCCGAGTTTGACGGATGACCCGTACCGGCATGGCGCACATGGAACATGTCGTTACGGGATGCTTACCCACGCGCCTGCTAGTCAAGCACGCCGGACCCAGCGTAATCATGTCTTTAACATCTGCTCCGCTGAGGAGGTAGCACTTTGTCTTCAGGTCATACGTACCACGGCGTAAAAACTCGTAACACAAGTAAGTGGCGATCAGAAGGACTTGAACTCTGCTGTCTTGTTACTAATACGTTAAGGATACCACATTAATTCTCACTGTTCAAGGTTGCTCAAGATGTTTAAATTTTGATGTGGAACTGATTGAATGGGATTTAGTATAAAAGTCATGACCAGTTATGTCTTCATTGCGGTGGACCGAGCCCCCCCCGGGAATTGATAGTAATGAGAGACAGGATTGCTAAATGTTGCCTATTATATGGACCACCCCTGTCTTCAATAACCAAAGTTCATTGTAAGGGGGCGTTATTTGTTTCATTTGGGACATGCATCGGTGGGGGGTCCAGCCCACAGTATCTGGGGCACACCCAGGTTTTGTATGGGTTACATGGGTACCAATTCGTGCCGGCCGGGTCCCAAAATGCGGCATCTTATTGGGCGCCCACTGGGGTCAGCTACAGCTAGGTACCCATTGGCAAAACCCGAGGGCTCACCTATGTGGGTCTAGTTGGGTCACCAACTGGGAAATGAGTGCATGGGCTCCCCTATACCATGGGCAACCACAATGGCCCCGGCCCATATGGGCTTTTAACATATGGGTTAGACTGGGCAAATACAATTAATCCCATTAGCGCTGCCTACACAGGCCCAAGGTCGTCACTACCCCACATAACGCAACCTCTATATGGGTTCTGAATTTACATGGGGTAACACACTCATGGGCCGCACTCTTGGCAACATAGCGGCTCGACCATGGGGCAAACACAATCAGCCCACTATAGGTCCCTGCCTACACTGCCCAAGGTAGTACCCTAAATAGGCTACCTCCTATATGGGTTGGACCATGGGTCGATTACCACACATATCGGTGCCCTCTTGGCAAACCAACGGGATCCCCGCCCATGGGCAAAATTATATCACCACGTCCATACCTAGGCGCCTCCTACACTGGCACAACGGTAGTACCAAACGAGGCATAAACTCTATATGGGTTCGAATGGGGAAACGATGGGGCCCTCTTGCAAACATACGGAGTCGACAGGGGCAAAACACAATCAGTACCCAACTACGGCCTGCCTGAAGGCCCAAGGTATTGATAACCACATAGGCACTAACTATAATGGTGTTTGCATGGGGAGGAACCACATGACAGGGCCCTCTTGGCCATAATATCATAATGGTTCGACATGGGCAAACCACAGAAATTAAGTGCTGCCTACACTGGACTAAGGTAGACCCCCAAAGGCAATTCTTGTGATTCTGAATGGGGACAACAAGTCATGCGGCCCAACTTGCCATAACCATAGGGTAAAAATAGGGCAAACACACATACGTCCCGTATAGGCCCTGCCGACCATTGGATCAAGTTAGTACCAAAATGGGTAATTCTCTAGTGTAGTGAGGGTGTCATTACATGGATTGATCTGTTCTCTTTTTCTTTCCTTCCATGGCATCTGGTCACGTGACACTAGAATGAAAGACTCTAAGCGCTAAAGTCACTGACTTTATGTTCCCTATAAATTATCTTGGCCTGCATTTATTATGTTTGCTAATCTTGGATTTTAGCAAGATGCCGTAGGTGGATGTGTTCGGGAAATTTGGCTGGTAAAAGTATAATATTTAATGCCACTTAAATGACTGAAATAAACTTGAAGACTTGAATAAAGATTTGTTAATTTTGATGAACGAGATCAAAGGAGAGAGTCAGTAAAATGATCCGAACTTCCCATCACTAATATGGGGCCCTCTTGGGTAAGACATAAGCATTCTGGGTAAGAAATCAGCAAACATAATCAGTCCTATATAGGCTGACTTGAACCCTATAGTACACAAATAGGTACTATAGGAACAGATTGGGCAGTGTGTTTGGGATCTATGTGAGTACAGTACTGACTTTATTCTCCAAAGAAACAAGCACGTCACAATCTTCAGAATATTGTTGTTTTGCAATTTCGTTGGGCGGAGCTCTGTAAAATATATGGCATCGTGTATAAGTATTTAGCTGGTAAAATGGTTTTAGGTACTCTGTAGAGGTAATGAAATTACATGAACCACATGGTTTTTATATGTTTAAAGCAAAACGTTCTTAACAAATGTCAGCTAGCCCCAGGAAGATTTAAAACGAGTGCTTCATTAATAAATCCTGTCAGCTCACAGAAGACAGCAAACGCAGCACAAAAAAGGCGTGAGCTACATACTGGTGAACCCCCTCTAGACCACTGGTTCGACAACTCCACGTCCTGCGGAGCTGGTGTAGGCCTAAGAGGACTTTAATTTCAATCACTAATTAAACACACCTGTCTCGTATTCAAACAATAATTTGAAAACGGTGCACTAGCTGTTTGGCCTGGTGTCTTGGTAGAGTAGAACACTAACTCACAGTACATTGGACTGTGAAGAATTCATGGTCAGTTGAAAAGCCCTGGAAGATACTTAACCTCAAATTACAACCAACACAGTGCAATCAGCATATGGTCTGCAAAGCACATGCTTTTACTCTCCATATAGTTGTTTCAAATCTCCGATCAAAATGTTCCCAACTACTCCAGAACAATGGTCTCACTCCGTGCAATATGCATGAAACCGGTTACCAGTAAAGCCCATTTATCTATCAAAAGAATGGGATTTATAGTGGCTTGGCGATAGTAGAAGAAATCAAACCCTAGCAAAAGCTGCCTGATTTAACAGAAGCTATACAGAGTGCAATGGTCAGTTGGTTAGAACCCGATGAAGGAATAGCCCAAGTGAAGAAAGATAGCAATTGCAATTCATGGTTCTGATGGAAAAATCACGAAATCGTGTTGTTGCAGCAAACCAGTATGAACACAGGTTCAGAATCAAGTTCCATTCAGTTCGGCACATAGTGTGGTACAGCTTTATCTTTTGAAACCAACAGTACAGACTTTTCTTCTTCAGTCTGGTTTGGCACTGACCCCCCTTCAAAGCTTGAACTGTTTTAACGTTTACACAATGTTGATATAAAGTTTAATGCTAAATCATTGTAAAATGTTTTTAACAAAAACAAATCATAAAAAAAGACAATTAAAATATATATGTTGAATCAATGTCGTGTCATTAACAAGAAATATCTGCCTTTTGAATTATTATGATCATTAATATTTTATTTATTATCATTTTATGATATTTTGATCAAAACACCTCTTCAAAAATCCATATGTATATGTACAAATATAATTATTGTCATTAATAACAATAAGTATAATGGATGCAGTTTTAATCTCAAAAGAGCAGTGAGATTTTGTGTGGATTTACAATTTTGTGTAGGTGCCTACAGTTTGCAATTCATTATTACATTTTTATTCATACACTGAACTAAACAAATAATACAGCCTAAAAAATACACACGTTTCTTAAAAAAAAAAACTCTATACTTTCGTTACCACTCTGAAACAATTACAATTGGTTGTTTCACCTGGTTGCTTTCATCATGATTGGCTAATCTGACTGCCATCCACGAAACTGGCCAATGACAACACTTAAGCCCCATCGCCCGCACGCCTCTGACTAGTCAGGTTGAATATACGCCTATCTGTGATTGTGGGTTTGCCTACTTTTCTTCTTTTTTCCACCCTCCTTACCCACCTTTTTTTCTTTTTCCCTTACCTCGCGAGATTACTCGGTCACTCCAGTTCCCATTTACGGTGCTCGTGATCGTTCGTATTTTACACCCTATATGAGCTGTGGACATGTCAACGGAGAAAGAAGCTGAGGTGAACACCAGTAGGACAAGGGGTATAGAATGCATATCCAGCCCGTAACACAACATTTTCCCAGTCAAATCCAAAGTAAAGTTATGTTTTGTTTGTCCATAATTTATGTGAGCTCGAAGAGGTTAAGAGGTTTAGCGTCCGCGCGTTCCGCCTGGCTAGTGTATTGTATTTCAAGTGATCTGTGGGTTTGTATTAATGCCCTCAGTAGTTTAAAACTCAATCTCGCTGAGACCGCATAGGAGCATTGAATAAGTACAGTGACCTAGAGAAACCTGCATTTCCATCGTGAAACCCCGTGGGCCCCTGTGGGTCCTGTGTGTCGTGTGTGGTGTGCTTGTTATTAATCTATAGGATAGTTGAGAAATTTTATTTTTCTTATGTTTGTGTAGATGATCGTTTCTGAGTATTTTTTTTTATTTCACCTCTTCGAATACTGATAACTGCTAATGATAAGATTGGTTTACATTTTTAGATCAAGCACACATTTTTCAGGGAAAACAGGCACCCAACACAGACTACACGGTAAAATGTTATTCAGTTGTAACCATTTCTAGACCTCACATTGGGATTAATATCTCAAGTATGATTCTAATCATAAGTACATTTGTAAGATGTTTCCTCCACTGGTGATAGAAAATTAGTAACTTTTTTTCCTGTTGTCTTTCTTCCTCTGAGGTGGCACAAAAAAAGGGGAATAGAACTTGTCACCATCATCAGTCCTTTATTTAATTCACTGGAGAACATCACAACCTTCAGATGTGTCCTATCAGGATAAATGCTGCTGCAGGGAAAATTATATGAAGGTTGGTTTTGATTGTTCCGGGAAGCCAGTTCCGCCACTAAATAAAAACTGAGTCTGTAAGGCATAATAATGAGAAAACTTTCTCAAATTATGATTAGCTATTCGTTATAATGCCAGACTTTCTCGAAATACTGCCCCTTGTACTCGTAATAATGAGAAACTTACTCATAATAATGACCACCCTTAACCTAATCAAAAAAAAAAAGATCACCTGCCGACTGGGAAAGCACAGACCGCGGACAGCCGCCGCGCCATCTGCTTGGTCAAAGCCATGCAGGAACAAAGCTTCCTAACATTGCTTTGTTTCATGTAACTTAAGTGTACTAAGGCTATAGTCTGTAATTTAAATAACGATTTTAAGATCCAATTATTGTATCTGTATGTAGTCTTTTGTGTAATAGTTACTCTTCCAGATAGTTATGGCTTCAAGCATTCCAGACCATTATTTCAGTTAAGAAATCCAGGCATTTTTTGAAGAAATGAAAGCCATTACACATATAAATTAATTTATAGATGTGTATTTCGATGATTTATTGGTTTTATTAGCTGTCCCTTTCATGCAGCACAGGTCCGTGTTAGCGGTTTACTTGCATTGGCTTTGATTCCAACAGATGGCATAGCGGCTGTCACTCTTGCGTTTCGTCGGCGGTGAGTAAGTTTTTTTTTTGTTTGTTTCTTCCGTCAGACTTATGCAGTAAGTTCCTCATTTATTATGACTTAGTTCTCTATTTTCATGCACTTAGTTTTTTCATTTTATTACCTGACCTTAGTTTCCTGATATAATAAGACTAGTGTTCTTTTATGGACCTAGTTTCTCATTCTAGTATGATTTCTTAGTTCTTTCTCTTATTACTGACCTCTAGTTTTCATTCATATGACTTGTTCTTCATTGTTATATGACTTACTGTTTCTCATAATAAGGACGTCGTTCTACCCTACATACAGTGATCTTATGTTTTCCATAATAATGATACGTCTTCTCATTTTATTATGACTTAGTTTCCGCCACTAATTAATGACCTTCTAGTTCCCTCTAATAATGCCTTGAGTAGTTCTAATAATATGACTAGTTTCTCGAAAATAAAGGACCGTAGTTTTCTCATTACTATGACTCCTAGTTTCTACAGAACTTATGATCCTCTAATCCTAAATCCAAAAAAAAAAAAAAAAAAAGACTTACTCGACGCCTGCGCAACGTCCTTTCTCAACGCGAGTGACAGCACGCTAGCGCCATCTGTTGGTCATAGCCATGCAGGAACACCGCTAACATTACATGTGATGCATGAAAGGGACAGCTAACAAAACTAATAAATCATCGAAATACACATATATAAATTAAGTTTATATGTGTAATGACTTATATGCTTTCATTTCTTCATAAAATGCCTGTATTTCTTAACTGAAATATTGGTCTGGAATGTTTGAAGCCATAACTATCTGGCAGAGTAACTAGTACACAAAAGACTACATACAGATAATTGATCTGAAATCGTTATTTAATGAAAGACTATAGCATTATACACTTTAGATTACAGAACAAAGCAATGTTAGCGGTGTTCCTGCATGGCTTTGACCAACAGATGGCGTTAGCGTGCTGTCACTCTTGCGTTCCGCGGGCGGCGAGTAAGTCTTTTTTTTTTTGATTAGGTTAAGTCAGTATTATGAGAAAGTTTCTCATTATAACGACCTGCCGACTAATGAAACTCCTAATTTTGAGAAACGTTTCTCCTTATTAGACTACCATAATTTACCTATTTTCTTCTTATTAGGGGCCCGGAGGAACGGGCTTCATAGATTCGCTCGGTGTACAACAATTGGGCCTTTTTGTTTAAAGCTACAGTTGGTGTCTTACTTCGCTATATATCTATGGAAAATTGGTACCATTTGTTTGTGATCCTCTGTTCCTTTTTGGGGCGGGATTCACAGTTTTTCTGTGGTATGTTGGGTCCTATGGACACCGTTTCTTGGCCCAGAGTATATTTCAGTTTTTTTAAACCGGGGACAACATTCAAACGCACAGGGGTATGCAATTATCTCCGCGTAAACCGGCCTTCCACGTCCCGCGCGAAAACATGGCTTTTGCTAAATCCTTTTCTTGGACTACCTTGCGAACCAACAAGGAAATTAACTATGTAATGGACATTTTTTGCATTAATAAGATTTTAACAATAAAGTAATCATTTGTTTTTGTTATCATGAGGTCATTATTTTACGGTTAAAAGTTATCAAAGAAAGTTGCCACAAAAAAAAAAAACGCTACTATTTGCTCACTTTTTCCTACTGTCTTTTCATATAGACCTTCTTCTCATGCTACGCACTTAGTGCACAAAATATATTCCCGTCTTGAGCAGGCGCGACTAACCACTGTAGAAACTTTGAGGAGGGTAAGTTCACCCCCCCCCATTAAGTAAATCGCCTAAACCCTTTTCTCAAACTATTGCAAATCGTAGAGATGAACGCCGATGAAAGTTGCTGCGTATGCCGAGCTCCTCTGCTGTTTTACTTTTGCTCGATTGTGCAGTTCCACTATTTTTTTTTTAAACCAACAAAACAGCGATTCGCTACTTATGTTGCTGCGACATAATATAATGTCGCAACCCGTATTTAAAACCGGTTATTATAAAAGTTGCTGGCCGCGCAGCCGTGACAAGTTTGTTCTCCTGGCCATGTCGTGAGCTGCGCGATTCTTTCCGACTATGTCGTCGTATGTATGTGTGTGTGTGTGTGTGTGTCAAGCAGCGCATAA